>JABUQX010133091.1:12500-26581 GCA_015478945.1 Trachelipus rathkii | reverse complement strand
TAAGTTATAAGTATAATTAGTATAATTGTATATCAACTTATAATATTACTTTATATTATAATTAGTATCATATATATATATTATTTATATATTTAAATAGTACGATAAGATCTATATATTACTATATATAATAATATTATATAATATATATAATATATAATATATATATATATAATTTATATATTATATATTATTATATTAGATATTATTAATATAATATATTTGTAATTATTCCCAATATGTTTGAAAGCTATCTAAACTTAGAGTCATGTTTTGATGTTAAATATATACAAGTTTCAAAAAACAAACCGCTTTATATCTTTTTTTGTATTAAACCGACTGAATTGACACTTTTTAAAATTTTGATCGTCAACTTGGCGCCAGAGATGTTGAAATAGGTCTGTGATTCAGAGTTATCAATCTAGGAATCAACCCATTCCTAAATCTATTCCTAAATCTAGGAATCAATCTAGATTTAAACCTAGATTTATTCCAAGAAATCCATTTTAAGACTTCACTTCAAGGAAAAAAGTAGAGAGACCAGAAGCGGAATGTGGGGTCTGGGAATAGAGAGAGAAAACTTTAGCATAGCGGGTTTAGAGGAGATTTAAAGAGGTTTCTGAGGGAGCGATTTCTTTAAAAAGGGTGAACGACGGAGAAGTCCCGTTTGTTGGCTGAATCTGCTTAAGTAAAAAGCTTAATGGAATACTCCTTTTAACAGGTGTGTCTGTACGGCCGAGAAAATATTAAGTATCAAGTTTTTTTTTTTTTTTTTATTTTGTTAACAGAATTAGTGTAAACATTATAATATGCACTTAATTTGCTCATATTATTATTTTTTAATCTATGGAATATATATAATATATCCTGTATAATGCAAAGACTGTATATGTATTATTCCAGCCTGCTTTTAATTGTTAAATTTATTAATCAATAAAGGGAACCTTAAATTACATATTATTAGGAGGATAGTTCGGTTGGAGTTAGATAAAGAAATCTACTTTAAAACTGTTTCCACTACATTGGATCAAAAGGTAAAGAGATTGTTCATACTTAAATTGTAAATAATAAATTAAAATATAATATAAGAATAATAATAATAATAGATATTATAAATTAATTTTTACTTTGTAATATTTATTGTTTTAAAAATAAGATGTCGATTTGATGAAATATTGTTATTTGAAATATATTTATTTTTCCTTTGGGAGAAATTATTGTTTAAATTAAGGATTTTACTTATTTTGTAATAATGATTAATGCAATTATACTTTTAATTGTTATTTAATAAAAATAGAATATTATATGTGCTGAAAATTATTGTGTTTTTTATGTTGCGCATATATGAATATGGGTTATCATGACATATAAATGTCTAATACCACTAATGATTTTTTTTTAACTTACAGTAAGATTATTTTTTAAATATATGTAACTTGATGGACATATGCTCATTTTTCTTTAAGTGTTTTTCAGATTACCTTGAATTTTATTTTTTGGATAGTTTTTTGTTTTGAATAGTTTTAATTATTTTTTCGGATCATTTTTTAGATTAGGTTTGATAGATGTAAATAAAGGCCTCTCTGATGTTGTCTTGCGTTTATCAACTACTGCAACATTAGGTCTAGAAGAAGAGACAGAATATAAAATTCTCTGAGTGACCAGACTGTCTTCCGTTGATCAGGATGTTGTTGATCTTGTAATCTTCTCATTTAGACGATGGTAGTGTCGGCGACTACAAAATTGGTTTGTTAGTGCACTACTGGCTTCCACGACGACAGACAAAATCAGACCTATAGACAGTTGGGAATTGCGCCTACCAACAAGGATTTTCTTAGTGACACAAAGCCAATCATTAACAATTTGGAGGAGTGATCCTTTGATCCTTTGTCATTTTTAGAGGACTCAAACTCCCAAATCGAAACCTTTGCCAAGCGTAAAGGTTCGAAATTCATCGGATGAAGTAATTAAGACTGAACAATTACTTCACACAAAGACAGACTTTTACAACTAAAGTTTTTTAAAATTTAAATTAGAAATTGTGTACATTGCTGCATTATTATACACCTGTGTTTAATAATCGTATGTTCGATTATTGTACAAATTCAACGAAATAGTCTTTGTTAAATTTAAAAGAAAAACATTATGTTTATTGTTTTCCAAAAAATTACAAACAATTTTTCAAATGAGGTTCTTTGCAAGATAATAAGTTTCCACTATACCCATAGAAAAAAGCGCTACTTAGCAATCTGGAAAGTGGGAAATAATAAAACAAGAATTTTTTATAAATATTTAATATTATATTACGATACAAATTTTTATCTAATGACATATTTCGTATGTTTTTTTTGTTTGTTTTTTAAAAAAGGCCAAATTATTAGAAAAAATAATACAACAAAATTACATAAATTGCATGCTTTATACATTCCTCAAGAGGAAGTTCTTTTAGAGATACAATAGAAATGTTTTGCAATTCAGACAGCTGTAATTACATAATTAGACTTAGTTAAATTAATTTTTTTTTCATTTTATAAGACTGATAGAATAGAGTTAGAGAATCATTTTAGTAAAAACCATTTTTCTTAATTATCATTAGTTAAGTAATTAGAGCTAGTTAGAAGATTACTAAAGAGTGAAAACAGCAGCAGGGTACAATACGACAAGTCTTGAAGATAGTTGTTAACAAAGTGTTGGCAACCTGATTGGTTACCTGATTATATTATATGAATCACAAGAAATAAAGGGAGGGGGAAGGAATGTAAGCGAAGTATTTTGGAGGAAGTGGAAAAAAAAAAAACGGCACTGATTTGGAAGTTCAGGAGAAGGACGATTTAATAGTGGCAAATCAAATTAGGAAAGGGATTATCCCTCCAAGAGTGAGTTGAGATTTGTCGGGGGCCCATTGCCGCCTCATTTCTCCCCAGTCTTCCCATTCCTTTTCCCTTTCTCGCGCTTTATTCTCTTGCACATACAACGCACACACATCTGGTTTATAATATATATTAATATAATTATATATATATATATATATATAATAATATATATTTAAAAAATAATAATATATACTAATATATATACTAATATATATACTAATATATCGTTTTTACATTTATTAATAATAAAATTATTAATTACTTCTTGCATAATATTATTTACTAAATCTATGACGTAGTCCCGCGAATATTTTCAGGTGGTAAAATTGCGATTTCGGTTATTTTAACCCCGGTTTTTTATTAAACCCGTTTTTTTTTTTAGTGAAGGCTTAAGAAGCCAAGTGTTTTTTTTTGAGTGAATTAAAAATAAGATGTTTTTTTTTCACATGCAAAAAATCCGTAACTTAGGATTTGAAAGTAATTAATAATGTATCAAATGATGGGTTAAAACCTTTGGACAAACCAGGCACCAGACAAGTTCACTTTAGACCAAAGGTCACCAAAGCACAAGGGTCCACCAAAGATCATCAAAGTCACCAAATTCACCAGAAGGCACGGGTCACCAAAAGTCACCAGCGTCACCAAAGTCTTAAACGAAAGGTACAAATTGCCCAAATTGACTCAAAAATACCAGAAAATAAAGCTATTATTGACCTAAAAACATAGAAATGTTTCTTTGACCTCTAAAAAATAACGAATTTATATTTGATACAGAAAAATTGAAATTATTTACTACTATAATATTCTTAAAAATTATTCTACTGCAACAGAGATTATAAAAACCACAAATTAGAACAGATATGAATTTGTTGATATACAATTGATTGATTCCAACTTTAGAAATATTTGATTAGAAGAACTTTGAAGAACTGTTGAAGAATGTTGAATAAAGAACAGTTAGAACAAAAAAGCCTTACCTCTGAAGAACAAATAATTGACCCCATTTAACATTTTAGAACACACCCGACTGAAAAAGGGATAGTTGTTCATTAATTAATTAGTGAGATTAATTAAAATATAATTATTCAATATAGACCTTTGATATTTTAAATAATTCCAAGGCACTACATTCAATATTAGAAATAGGATAGCAAGGTCAATAATTTAAAAGAAAGATATTTTTTTTTTTTTAATTTGAACTTTAAATTATGCTTGAAAGAATATTATTTTAAAAAATATTTTTTGAAAACTTTTATAATTTTTAAAAATTTTTAAAAGAACATTATTATTCTCTGAACTAGATCTAAATGATTAATTTTAATTTAAATTTTAATAGTGATTAACTTTAAACAGTAATTAATAATAATAATATATAATTAATATTTAATTTAAAAGTTAAATAACTTCTTTGTTGTGTTTGAGTTTAAATAGAACTCTACATATTTTCTTGAACATAGAAAATTTTTGGGGAAAATATTTGAAAAACAGTTTGAATATTTTGAAAAATATTTTTGAAAATATTTTTGAAAAACTTATTTTTTTTTTTTTGAAAATTTTGAAAAAAATATTTTGAGACTTTAGTTTTTTAAAAACAGTTTGAGAACTTATTTTTTTCTAAGAGAAATTATAGCGGTATTAACAATCAAAGAAGATTGTTTAATAGATTACAGAAGACTTATAAATTAATTAATTTGATTAATTATAATAACTATGACTATGTATTGAACCAGTTTTACAGTCTTGTATTTTCAATCATTATTTTGTCATCCTCTGCTACATTTGTCAGAAGGCTATAGCCGGACAGTTTACCCTAATGGAGCTTCAGGTGGAGGCTGACGGGGATGTTATAAGGAATAGGACTTACGATAAGACAGACTTATAACATAATGATTCCACAAGAGTAAATGGATGAGAAACACTGGATCAATACAAAATAAGAAGACAATACATGAAGATGTTCATCAAGATGAAGAATCATGAGTAAACAGAGTGAAGACTACATGGATATTTGATCAGAAACAGGAAAGAGAAAAGAGCAAACACAAGATAAGAGTAACCCACACAAAGGATATTGGTACTCCGTCACAGTATATCTACTCTCCTCTAACCATTCGATACCATTCTTAAACCCAAATCAGAGAACAGCGGCTGGCATTACAAAATACAGAATAACAGCAAAGGATACCTAAGTGCTCCAAAAGACGATGTTTTGGGACATCTTTATAACTTTTATAATCGATGTGTGGGGGCCACATCCCCTTCAAATAAAAAGAAAACTTATCCTTCTGGAATGGCCAAACAGAAATATTTAACAATAGAAGGTGAGTTTAGTGGAACTTTCGGGACAGACCCAAGCCAAGTGATACTTTTATATGGAGGACAAGCTCAGAATCCGTGGGACAGCCAAAATACTTTGAACATAATCCTTTAATTATGCAGCACCTGACACAGAGGCTGGCAACACCCTCTACACTTGCAACCTGGATACAACCATGGACACCTTCATGACCCCCTTATGGAGGATACTTATCCAAACGCGCGATATTATGCCCATCCACTTCCAGAATGCTAAAGAATGTAAAATTTAGTATGGGAAGAAATTACCCAAGACCCAGTTTGGTAGATATGCAATTAAAAATTTAGGGATCATCTTTCGACGTCTGCAGATAACAATACGAGAGTAGCCTAATAACGAAAGACAAGAAATGATATGCTAAGACTAACACATTCTTCTTATTTCTCAATCAGAGCCCGCCAGTATATTCTGAAAATTTAATACCATTTTCTTCGATGTAAGGACACTAGAATGACTTTTAAATTCAAATTGAAAAGATTCTTTTCAACCAGACAAAGCCAGACAATTTCGTTATTGAACAGTTTTGAAATTCAAGAGGAGACCACACTGTAACTCTTACTGAGAATTCTTTTGCGTTTAAGAATTCTTTGAATACTTCAGAAAAAACTTAATAGATTTGATCTTTGATTACTTTGCTCAACAGTAAATATCTTAATAATGACTAAGATTCGTGATGAGTATTGGAAAAAGAGCCTAGGATCACAGACAGACTTTAGAGAAAAAAGTTTAAAAGTCCTTAATCCAGACTTAATTCGTAGCAATTTTAGAAGCAACTTAAGTCAAAATAAGAAGGAGGAGTTTGTTTTTTTTTTCTTATGTTCCAACTATTATTAGACTGAACAAAGCATAGAATAGAAATACAGCTAGGTTTCTATAAAGAGAACGAATAGCCACTAAATAATAGCTGTAAGTTAAGGATAAGAAACACTACAACAACCCTCATGCAGGAACAAACTAATGGAATGCGTTAATAAAAAGAATATTTCTTCAACAGTCTCCGGGAAAAAAACAAGTCCCTTCTCAAATATCAAGATCAATAAGGGAAATAGTTAAGAAACTTCTCCAGTAAAGAAATAAAGTCAAGGAAAGACTATGCCTTAAAATTGAATTCTTTAGGCCCACATTCTCAAACTGTGGTGGAATACGCCTACTGCGATATGTCAGAAAGTTCCATACCCGGGTTCGACCTCTAATTGCAGCCATGTTGCCCTAATGAGAATGAAATAATATGTAATACCATATGACCACTGGACTTTGTTAGGGTCAAGCGATAAAGTCATGTTAGAAAAGTATTCAAAGCTAGGAAGCAAACTATTACCTAAGATGAGCGTACTAATCAAGTGTAAGAGTCTAAAAAATAACCAGATTACATCGATTCTATCATCGAAGCGACCAAACATGAAGAGATATCTGAAGAAGATGAGAAGAGAAACGAACAGTTTTTAAACCAACCTCCGAAGATAACAAAATGGTTTTAGTGCAAGATAAATGAAGAATGCGATAAACAGAACAGTATTAAAAAAAATTCAAGCTAAAATAAGAGAGTTTTTATAACCTCTAGCTTCTTTGTGTGAATTATACCCCAATTGGCTCATTATTATGTCATATTTGACTCCAACAAAAGTCAGAACGAGTTGAATCATAGCCACTAATTTAGTGAGCACCAACCTGGTTTGATCGTTGATAGGATAAAGAAATGAAAGAGAAGGAGGGAAAGTTAACTGTTTCTTAAAGAGCTAGTTTATTTCAAGGATAACTCAATGATCACCCATAGGAGAATGAATCTACTTCTAGGCTCCCACGATATTACCATACCTTTTTATGTAACTGAAGTACGAGCTGATGAATTTATATACGTATTGCTAATCTACCCTATAACAATAGAACGCTCATCGCAGTTAATCTTAAAAAGAGAGAACGAAATTAAAGTTAAAAATCTTTGCCGTTAGAGAAGTTATTTCTAGAATCCAAGAGGAAAGTAACTAATAAAGGATAAAATGATTATAATCATAAAAATTCTAAATTCAGAGGTTTAAGTTTAATTAAACAATACGTATAAATTTATTAAACGAAAATAGTGGCTCCAAGTGAAAGCCTACACAGGATTAAATAATAAGGCTCCATTCTTGGAAAAGCCAATACAGGTTAAGAATAGAGCTCAAGTAAAAGCCTACACAAGATTACATTAATAAAGGATCCATTCTGAAAAAGCTACAAAGATTATACGATAAAAGTCAGTTAGAATGAAAGCTACAAAGTATTATACGTAAGCTCATTGAGAAGCCGTACAAAGGATTATACTAAAGTTTCATTAGACAGCTTACAAAGTAAATAAATAAAAATTCTTGTTTTTCAGAGAGAAAAACAGAAATTCAAACTTCCCTAGAGAGGAGGACCTAATAGCAGATAGAAATTCAATTGTTGTTAATAGAAGAAACAATGGCACCTGCTCAATCTTATGGTTATTTGAAAGCCAGACCTGAGAGTAAAGAAGAATTTGAAACTGGAAAGAGGTTTAATAACACCTAGCTTTTTACATTAGGCCATATATTGCAAACTCGTTATGCCCAGTTAGAAGAAACAATGAAGTATATGATTTTTAATTTAAGTACAAGCCTTTTTATTTTAAGAACGCAGTAGAATAGTAAGTCATCGATTTTGGAACTTATTGAAGAAAAAATTTTAAAATAACGCTATTTCTTATAGAGAATAGCAGTTAGTCTCTGTGACCTCGCTCAGAAATTTATTCACATAAACAAGAAGAATGCACAGAAGATATATTAAGATTTTAAGAAGAAGAATCAGATGTTCTATTTTACAAAACCTGGACATTTAGAAAAAACTTTGGAGTGTTAATGGAATCAGGGCGGTAATTTGCTCATAGATTGATGAGCGAGTCTCCTGTAGTTTTATTTACAGAAGTTTGAATAGAACTTATCCAGACGCTCCATAAGATTCATTTAGAACAATACCGTCTTCACATCGCTATCGGAAAATGATAATTTAAGATGCACTTTAAAGAAAAATAATTAAAGCTTGCTATCGCCACATAGTTCACCCTCGATTGTATGGCCAAAAGAATTTCTAATAAACAAGTCTGTTTGCTATAGGAACTAACTCTTCAGCGTCCCATGATGTTACCCACTGCCCTCAATAACAAATATCCTCCTAGTAGCAGCAATTTACTAGCTGTACTATAATGCTATATTCCTCGAAGCGCAGGGAACACAAAATTAATGGCTTTCCGCTACTAGGAAAGGATTATTCGCGCCTAACATATTATTTGGCCCGCAATCCCCAAGTACCTATGCGAGGACAATTTGCAATCGCGTGACCAATTAGAACTATGCCCAGTGTATTTAACTATGTCTAATCAGGGTAAAAGTAGGCAGAACATTTGAAAACTTATGAAAGTTTTACTTGCATTTAAGAGAAAATAAATTAAGACTTAAAATGACCTAAATGTCATTTTCTCCAACTATTTTACTTAGATTAAAAGAGAAGACGAATTCACCAGATCCACGATAGATATGAAACGATGAGAGTTTCGTCCCCTCCAACAAGTGTTAAGGAAACACAATCCTTATTAGGATTTCTCGTATTTTCGCTTTTTAATTAGTGACTTTGCACTAATTGCAACATATATTATAACTTATAAAGAGGTTTAATTGATGAAAAGAACACCAAAAAGGCTTGAGCTCTTAAGGAAAATTGGTGTTCACCTCAGTTAACTTTCCCAGACTATTTCCAAGCATTTTTTATAGTTACAGATGCCTGCGACTATGAATATGGGGAGTCTACCAATGTCAGATGACGGCAGAGAACCGTTATCTTTGTGTTCAGAGTGTTAGGCATTGAATCAAACTATGATATTATAGAAAAGAATGTTTAGCTTTGTTCTCACTACAATATCAAGAATACAGTGTTGGTTACCCCACACTATATTAATGACAATCAACTCTTTGTTTTATATTTCGCAACAAACAACAAACGGGACGCTTAGCCCGTTGGAACTTGTTTGTAAACAGTTTTTCGCCCAACTAAGTATGACGGAGCAAAAATCAAAACCTACCGCGACTTAGAGGCACCCCAGCAAAAAGCACGAAATGTATTATTTCTTTAGAGAGAAAAGAAACCGATACTACAAGAAAAGAGTTTGATTTTAACAAAAAGAAACTTTTTAATAGACGAACAAGAGAATTGCCCTAGATTAAAAGGAATTAGTTAAGTGGTAAGAAAACCCCAGTCTTGCACACATTTTCCATAGAAAATGCTTACTATGGCAACTAGAAGTAACCTTATGTATACAATACCAGCCATAGCTGCATCTATCAGTAGTGATCAGGCATTCTTCACTTGGAAGTGGAATGGGACACAGAGCTGAAACGGTTAGGAGAGATACTTTCCTCATTTAAGTAAGTTTTAAGTAGTCAAGAGACTGTTTCCAGTGCTTTTTGCTAAGTTAAAGGTCTAGACCTCCAAAAGCTGGATCAACAGGATAGGCCTTTCATTGTTACTCCGTTTCATAGATACACGTGGATATTATTAGGTACAACTTCCACATGTTCAAATTTCAGGAGCCAAACACATTCTCGTCTTCAGATGTTTATAATACTGCAATTTAGTGCCGTATGACAAGAACAGCCAGAAGTCGCATCGAGCTTACAAGAAAATAATATGCGCATTCGGCCCAAGAAATTTGCTTCAGATAATGCCCCGAATTTAGCATTCAAACGCCTTCAAAAGTTATGTAAGGCTGGAGGATAAAAGGTTAATATTCTGCCCTACAAACCAAAGTCAAATGGTGTAGTTTGAAAGATTGAATGCAGATCATTGAAAATTCTAGCCGTCATTGTGTAAGACAATCAATTAGAGATGGTCGAAATACTTTATCTTTTCTCAAATAGCAATTAATACATCGTATAATAGATCAATTGGATCTTCTCCACATTTCGTCCTGCATGGATATATAAAGAGACTTCCCTACGAGATGCCTGATTATGTCTCTCCATTTACAAATAAATCGGAAAATAGAAAATTCATATCAGATGAGGTAGATGTCGTAGTGGAAAGAATGGAAGCAATAAGAGACTTAGCAAGAGAAAGTCTAGAAAAAGAAACCATTAAAGCTATGGAACAGCAACACAAACATGCCACACAAAGAGAATTGAAAGTGGGTGATTATGTTTTTGTAAATGCTGTAAAGAAGCCAGAACAGAGTTCTAAATTGAACAAAAGATTTGAAGGTCCTTTTATTGTAAATCAAATAAAGGAGCCAAATAAGCTTATGCTTTCGTGTTTAAATTCAACAAAATTATTTCCGGTTCACCGGGATAATGTAAAGATAATTCCAGTAGAAAAGATTACAGAATCTTATTTTTCATTTGACAATGATGAGATTTGGAATCCAGATGCAATTCAAGAAACATTGGATTCCCCGAAAATTACAACAGAAAGAACAAGTATGGAATCTGAAGAAGTAAATCGACAGGTAGATGATCAAGAATCTCCAACCACTTCTTCTTGGATTCCCCTAATGTAGGTATAACAAAATGTGATATCGTATATCAGAGGATTCACACAAGAAACAAAAGATCCTGTAGTAGAACAAAACTTCTGTATCACAAGAATACCTGATACTCCTCTAAGGAAGTAGCTTGCTTAATTCTACTCCACAACAAAGAACTCAAGTAAGAGGATATAGACCAGTCTCTATCCTACCAATCAACAACGAAATCTCATATATTAGACAGTTCTGAACACGAGGAACAGCCTGTCATTGCAGAAGTTCAAGAGGATACTTTGGTAACACCACTTGCAGATGGAACTGGGATATGTGCCATTCTGAAAGCACTTCCCAAAGATGATTGAGAACACCTCCAGAAGAATTAGGGATATATCAACATCTTGAAGGCCACAAGAGATGATTTAGAAAAGAAAATCGTCGTACAGACTCACCAGCAATTCAGAGAGTCGAGTGTGTAACAAGGGTTACCAAGAAGCCAAACAGGCAAAGAGAGCCAAGAATCTCGTCCACCTTCTACACCAAGATCCACCAAGAAACTGATAACAACAAAAGAGTCTTTTCTGAACCGAGTGTGTAAAGAACCTCCAGGTGTTTGTGCCATTAGAATACTAGAAGAGAAATACCTCCACTACTGCCCTCCTAAGAGTTAACACATCTTTAGATTGTAAAATTTTTGTAAATAAATTCTTATAAATTATTATATTTACTTGTGTTTATAACTTAGGTTTAAGTTTTATATATTTTCTTACAATTCACAAAAATACACAATTTTACCCTTTTCTACTTTTAATTTTTAGTATAAGTTTCTATATTTTTATTATGTCCGTTACGAATTCGGATAATTTTTTTGCCCCCAGGGGTCAGTCTTTTCTTTTGAAAAACTAATAAAACCATTTAAAAAAAAATAGAAAAATTCATTTTAAGAAACGTTTATATCTTTTATTTTTTATTAGTAACATGTTTTTATTATTATTTTTTATTTAAAAAGAAAAACAAAATAAAAATCGAAAATTTCGTTTAATATTAGAAATAATACAAGAATCATAATAAGAGTTATGATCAAGAATCTTTTAATTTTATTAATATTGCCCTTAAGCTATATAACTTAGGCTGCTCTTATTTTTAATTTTTATCTTTAATTATTATTTTAGCCTTAAGCTATATAATCAGCTTGCTTTTTATTTTTAATTTTGATTTTAATTCAAATTAGCCTTATGCTATAATTGACTTTGATTAATATTAATTAGCCTGATCAGCTCTTATTAATATTAATTAGCCTCATTGCTATATAACGCTTTTATTTTTAATTTTTAAGTTCATGATAATCAGAATGCTACAATTTTTAAAGTTTACTAAAGCTTTTTAATTTTAATTTTATTTTAATTATAATCAGAATTGTTTTAACATTATTATCTTTAGTTATTATCCAAATCAATTATCAGAAACCATAGTCAAAAACTTGCATCCAATTTTTAATATTTTAAAAATTAAGGCGTAAAGCCTAGTATAATCATAGGTAACTTTTTAAAAAGAATTTTTGAATCTATCAATTAATTAATTTAATTAATTAAATTATTTTCATTTTACTTTAGTAAAAAAGGCGACCTCATTTATTAAATCGAAGTAATAATCATTTCAGACTGTAATGAAAATGTTACGTCCAGTTTTTGCATTACTTCTTTTACCTGCAGTCTTATCCATCTCCACTAACATTAATGAAGAGACAAGAGTACTGCCAGGTATCATTTTGTATCACTCCGGTGAAGTAAATTTCATAGAAGGATATCTTGACTTGATTGTATCTTTAGAATGCCCATCAGAAATTAAAACCACTATTTTTAGAACCACTAAAATGATAGATACTTTAAAAGATAAATTTTTGCCTGCGTTTAATGATAATTTTATTAATATTTCTATAAATCAACGAGCGCACAAATGGGAATTTCAACTCATTAAAATTAGAACTAAAGTAATATCCCTTAAATTAGCTGAAATTAAAAGCCTACCATGGGTTAACTCCCAAACAAGATTCAAAAGAGCTGCTTTCGAATTGGGAGGAGATATTCTTAATATTTTATTTGGTACCGCTACTGATAAACAAATCAAATTTTTAAGAAAAAAGATTAATATATTAGGAAATTTCGCGAGTACTTCAAATTTATTAGTTAATGAGCTTAAAGAACAGTTGAAGTCAAATACCCGAACATTAACAGAATTTCAAATTAACCTACAAAAATTAATTGAATTTCAAAACAGATCACTAGCAACCCACAACATACTTAATCAACTAGGTAGTATCAAATCATTACTTACATTAGTTGAACATTCAGTTAACAGTTTTACAATGATACATCAATTAGTTATCACATCATTGCAATTAGCTAAAAACAAGATAACTAATGATCAACTTTATTCACCCATCTTTTTGTTACCATACATTCACTAGAATGACACAAACACTGAACTACATCTTCATACCATTAAAAGCACAACATACCATCATTTTTTGACAACTCAATGGGACTATAAAATCAACTGACAACCCATTTGAATTTAATTCACTAATTCATTCATTTGCAAATGAGAAAATTATTTCATATAAGCTAATTCCATTCCCAACATTCATTCCATTTAATGAAACTTCTGTTCGAATAATGTATAATACACCGAATAATTATCTTTTCGTTAATTATGGTCAGAGAAAATATACTTATTTGCGAAATTCAGTTCACGACTATTGTCGCAACATAGGGAAAACAGCGGTTTGCCCTCAATCACAACCTTTTACATCCATTGATGACAAAACATGCTTGCTCTCGCTTTTGCTTAACTATACTACTAATTTCTCATCATGTCCTATAACTATCTTTAAATCTAAAGAACCCTTCACAGTAACCCTAGGACATTTTACTATTATATCTTTTGCAGAAAAAATTAGAGCTTCAAATTCTACAAATAGCAGATGCCAGTCCATTAACAGTAAAACCCACATCTAAAGAAGGGTCTACAAGAACAGGAATTGATATAAATGAATCACAACAACAGTTGAGATCCAAATTAGTTAAATAAGAGGAACGAACCTGCTCTCCGATGAAGGTTTTGTTTAATTTTTTAACTCATGTTGCTTTGCCAAATATCTCTGCAGCAATATTTCCAAAGTTTCAAATAATGAAAGAAGTTCAGTGGAATAAGAGACTAGACAGTATTAATAATACCATCCACCCATTAACTCCATATCTTTCTCAAGTTAAACTAATCCCATATATCGGTGGAGGAACTACTAGTGTTATTTTATTCATTCTTCATCATAGTGATTATTTATTTG
>JABUQX010133091.1:5000-7500 GCA_015478945.1 Trachelipus rathkii | reverse complement strand
ATTAATACATAATAATAATAATAATAAAATAATAGAAAACTTAATTAATAATAATAATAATAATAATAATGAATTAATAATAATAATATATATAATAATAATAATAATAATTAATAATAATCATAAAAATATTAATAAATAATAATAATAATAATCATAATAATAATAATATAATAATAATAAATTAATAGTAATAATACATAATAATATAAAATAATAATTAATAATAATAATAATTAATAATAATAATAATAATTAATAATATAATAATATAATAATAATAATAATAATAATAATAATAAACTAAAACTAACAGTATTGATGATGATAAACACTTCACATTATAACATATTATTATATACGATACTATCAATAATAATAATAATACTAATCAATCAATAATAATAATAAATAATAGATGATATATAATAATATAATAATATAATGAATAAATAATAATAATAATATAATGATAATTAATAATATAATAATGGTAATAATAATAATTAATATTAATAATCAAATTAAAATAGATAAAAATAATAAAAATAACATAATAATAATAATAATAAATATAATAATAATAAGAATATAATAATAATAATAATCAATAACAATAATAGTAAAATAAATAATAATAATTAATGAATTAATAATAATAAATAATAATAATAATAATAATAAGTAATATAATAGATAATAATAATAATAATAATAATAATAATAATAATATTAATAAAATAATTAATAATAATAATAATAATAATAATAATAATAAATTAATAATAATAATATAATAATAATAATAATAATAATAATAAAAATGAGGATATAATAAAATAGTTAATAAGAATAATAATACATAATTAATAAAATTAATAATAAAAACAAAAATAATACATAAATATAATAATAATAATAATAATTAATAATAATAATATAATAAATAATAATATAAAATAATAATCAATAATAATACTTAATAATAATAATAATAATAGTAATAATAATAAATAATAAAAATGAATAATAATAAATAATAATAATATAATTAATAATAATAATAATAATAATAATATATAAGAGTAATATAAAATAATATATAATAATAATATAATAATAATTAAATAATAAATAATAATAATAATATAATATAATAATTAATATAATAATAATAATAATAAAATAATATCATAATAATAATATATTAATAATAATAAATCAATATCCCAAGGCCAAATTTTTCCACTGTGTATTATAGTAATAAATAATAGTATATTACATAGTAATAAAAATAATAGTAATAACAATAATATTAATAACAATATTATAATAATAATAATAGATAAAATAATAATAAAATAATTAATAATTAATAATAATAATAATGAATAATATAATAATAATAATAACAATAATATATAATAATAATAATAATAATAATAATAATAATAATTAATAATATTAAGAAGAAAATAAATAATTGGTTATGATTGTAATGGTATTCATAACATCAAACCCCTATTATCATTGACTTTTAAATTCTAAGAGAAATTATGAGAGCTAAAGAAAATTATTAATGGAAACTGCTTATAGAATCGTGCCACCATTCGTCGTAGCAATATGATCCTAACGTAGGGTAGAGGTCCTCGTGAGTATTTAGATAATAAGGAAGCTTCTGATATTTCTACGATCAACGACCCAATTGTGTTTGATCTGCTAACATTTTTAGGACGATATATTCCACAATTCTATGCCCTTATAGAGATTGCCCTCCCGATTCTATTTAGGTGTATTTTGCTTTGTTCTAAAGTAATGGGAACTTTCTTCTAACGGAGATGTTTGTTCTTAAAGTTTGTTTTGTACAAGTATTTAGTAATAGGTCATTTGCAGTTCATTTAGTGAATTTAAAGATGACTACTTACTGTAAGGGTGTAAATATCATTAAGTTTAACATAGACAAATTTTTAAATAGTGGGGTTGTATGTTCACGGTAGTTTCGGGGCCTGATATACACGAATTAATTGTTTTTTTTGCATAACAATTTAGAGGTTTAACAGTTAAGTTACTTGCACAACCCCAAACGTGAAAGACAGTAAGAGAAAGTGAGATAAACAAGATTTAGTAAATCGTTTTTTAAAATATATTTTGGAACAAAAATTCCTTTCTTAAGGGAATGCAATTAGTTAAGCATAGCGACAAGTGCTAATGGACATTTATGTGTTACGTTTGAAAGACAGCTGTCCATCAAGGATAACAGCCATAGTAACTTGAACAGACGAAAAGCCGCATTTATAGTTATATTTTTGCTCTTACATTTAGTTGAACAGGTTCTTTTGATTTGTTATTACTAAGTAACTTGTTTTTTGTAGATTTAGGAGAGTCTGTTTGCCTCTACCATGTTATAATGTTTTATTAGTTTCATTATTTACTTTTCTTAAGTTGTTTCATTACGCATCTGATATTAAGATGAGCAGTGTCGTCACATATTGAGAGTGTA
>JABUQX010133090.1:2500-7500 GCA_015478945.1 Trachelipus rathkii | reverse complement strand
TATGTTGTCTTTATGAATTTTGGGCAGAGCGTAGAATTTGGAAAGGGTGGGCAAATACGCTTTAAATTTGTTAATTAGATCTTTGTTATTGGGTAAAAGTTCATTAAGGGATTTGTTGAAAGATTGTTTTGAATTTTTAAGGGGGTCATTATTAATTTCGATGTATGTAGAATGATCATTAAGTAAAAGGAAAGATTTATTTAAATAATCGGTGGTATTCACGAGGACACTTTTGTTACCTTTATCGAATTTGGTTATGGTGATGTTCCTGTTTTTCTGTAGATTTGACATGGCCTGATGAAATCTTCGAGGGAAATGAATCTGGTTTTGGGAATCAAATTGTAGTTTTAAGAGAATGCCTAATAAAATATCATTATTGGTATGAGTTTCTTGATTTTTTGAAGTCCAATAATTGTAATTATTCAGAAACGGTACCCATGGATCAATGTTATCCAGGGCAAATTTTAACCCGTAACAAGGCAAAGTGCGTTCAGTACGTGAGAGGTTATAGGTAGACAGGTTACTTATGAGATCAGGATTAGAATTTCTAGTCAAGGGGCTGATTTCAAATAAGTGGTCGTTTATTTCTATGTTGATTATTTCTAAATGCAGTCTTTCTTTTCCTTATGTCATGTGCATAATCCACAAGTTTAGTGAATAAATTCAAATCAGTAAATAGATCGTAATACTTTTATTGAAATAATTTAAATTTCTTTAAGTTTTGTCTAAAGCTTTCCCTTATACATACATACTTTTAGATCGGTGATTTCATTACTTAAAATATCTTGAAATATATAGGTGAAACCAATAATCTTGATACTAGAATATACCAACATTCATATGATTTACGCACAGACAAACCCTCTTCCTCACTAACCTCTCATAGAAACTTAAACAATCACTTGATAAACATAACGCCTCATAAATTAATTGCTCCCAATACGTCTCAAAGGAAACTATCGAATAATTAAATTAAAAACTTCAAAAATTTTAATAACCAAACAGGAAACCCGTTCATAGATAATAGTTGCTTAATTTTATTTGAAAGCCTACCAAACTCAAGACAATCTCCTTGGGCCATAAACTACTCATCACTGCAGTGAAGATAAGTTTGAACCAAACTAAGTAACCAGATAGAAGAGTTTACGGCATAACTTCGATCTTTCATAATTTATAGTTCCTGAAGATGTATACCGCCAACGGAAACGAAAGCCTGAACGTTACCTCAGCTTTTCTTTTTTGATAATTATTGTGATTGAATCTAAAGTTTTTTTAATTTTATTTAAGGAATATGTGGTGTTAAAAGATTAAAATCATTTAACTACTTTTTGTTTTACGTCGCCCAGGGGTTTTGAAACATCTATATATATATATATATATATATATTATTATATTATTATTATATATATTATATATATATATATATATATATATATTATATATATATTATTATATATATATATATATATGTATATATATATATATACATATATATATATATTATATATTATATTATATATATATATATGGTTATTGAAATAGGTGGGAATATATGGCTATACATATATATATATGGTTATTGCTATATATATATATATATATATTACATATATATATATATATACATTTTGAAGGCTTTTGCACATATTTTACATGTCTCGATATGTTTTAATCTCCACACATTCATTAAAATTGCTTAATCCCTATCTCGTATTCACGACTTTAATCTGTGAAATAAACACTTTTGCGTGTGTTTCAGAGAGTGCTCTGTGTTTATTTTTTATACTAAAAATATTATTCCAATATATTTAGTGGATTTTCTTTGGTACATATTTTTTAAATTTTTTTCGTATATTTGAAAGTGTACAACAAAGTATACATTTTTACATGTACATTTATAGAATGTGCACTATATATTTATGTGTTTATCTGCGCGTGTTTGTGTTACATGTAAAGTTCATAAGGCAAATGAGAAGCAAACACAGAGTAATTTTGACCAATTGCTTTGCATGATTAATGAGTAAAATTTTGATTGATCTTTGTTACGCAAATATTGTCTGTTATCGATCCGAGACCAGATTAATCCTGCCGGAATAAGTTAGTTTAATGAATCGCTGTTTGCTCATCAATTCTTACTTCTCAATCTTTCAATTGGAAACTGGATTTATCATATATATATTTATTTTTCTATTTATAAAAAAAGAGAATATATATATATATATATATATATATATATATATATATATATATATATATATATATATATATATATATATATATATATATATATATATATATATATATATATATATATATATATATATATATATATATATATATATATATATATATATATATATATATTAGTGATGCAGCAGATGTCATTTTTTTCGCATCCGCGGATGCGGATGCGGATGCGGATGTTTGATTTTAACATCCGCGGATACGGATGTTAATGTCACATCCGCGTGGATGCGCGTGGATGTCAACACAAAATTATATATATATATATATATATATATATAGAGGAGAGAAAGATATATATATATATATATATGGTATATATATATATATATATATATATATATATATATATATATATATATATATATATGAAATGGCTTTAAATGAAGTTGAAAGTTTCTAGGATGCGGGACGAGGACCAACTCGCTTTGCATCTCACCATCCACTTTCCAAATTCTATTTAAAGGTTTATAGTGGCTGACTAATTTCAACTTGAACATATTTGTTATCTGTAATAGAGTATGAAAATACAGCTCAAAAGATAACAAAATCCCTCCAGAATGCATGGCTGTCTAGACTGCTGAAGTGAACACTTGCATCTGCATTGAGTAATTACTTGAATTAAGGAAATTTTAAAACAAAATCAGCTTTTCATTACAAATAAATAACAAAGATAAAATTAAAAAAAAAAACTTTTATTGAAGTATATGAAAACTGTAGAAATATATATATATAGTATATATATATATATATATATATATATATATATATATATATATATATATATATATATATATATATATATATATATATATATATATATATATATATATATATATATATATATATATATAAGAAGATTTATCACATCCGGATCCTCATGACAAAAAGTGCGCGATGCAGCCGGTCGTTTGAAGTGTAAATGTGGATGTTTCCAGAGGCGGTTGTGATATGTCTGCGGGATGCAGATTGCGGATGTATGATGCTTCTCTAATATATATATATATATATATATATATATATATATATATATATATATATATATATATATATATATATATATATATATATATATATATATATATATATATATATATATATATATATATATATTTAATAATAATTATAATAATTATATTAATTATATTAATAATTATAATAATAATAATAATAATTATAATAATAATAATAATAATTATAATAATAATAATAATAATAATAATAATAATAATAATAATAATAATAATAATAATAATAATAATAATAACAATAACAACCAAATATTAAATTTTAAAGAGATTTTAGTGTCACAGAGGATATATTTTGCACGATTTCGGGATAAAATATGAGTTGCATGAGCTTCTTTAGTTTAAAGATGAGTGTAATTCCTGCTGTGAAAAGAGCGAGAAGAAGCAGAGTTAAACGAAGAAGATCACCTCGTTTATGCGTTCAGCAGCCTCCAAGAGGATCATCTAGCCTAAGCAATAATCTTTCCATTCTAAATCCCAAGTGTGACAATAAGTTCTGAAGGTAGCAGCACTCGAAGTGCTAATAAATAAATTTCCCTTTAAATTCGTAAAAATTTCTTTTTCTCTGTATGAAAAAACGTACAATATGTTGTATGTTACACATTTTTCAATACAAAAAACGTACAATATGTTGTACTGTTACACATTTTTCAATACAAAGGAAAAGAAATTCTAAAACTCTAACTATAGTTAATGGTATTTGACCATAAATTGAAAATCCATTTCTGAATTGAAAGATTGGACAATTTAAATCGTATGTCTGAATGCAGAAACTAAAATTTCATGCCTCACTTTTTTTCAATCTTCTCATTTTTTTTTCTTTCTTACAAACTAAAAAGTTTGCGCATTTCTTTTATCGATCATTAACAAATGTGTTAGTAAGTCATAAAATGACACCTAACATTTTGGCATTACTGCCGTAGTAAACGCATACCATACTGGCACTATTTCCACTATAACTTTGCAATGTGGTGTGTGCGTTTACTACGGCAGTAATGCCAAAATGTTAGGTGTCATTTTATGACTTACTAACACATTTGTTAATAATCGATAAAAGAAATGCGCAAAGTTTTTAGTTTGTAAGAAAGAAAAAAAAATGAGAAGATTGGAAAAAAAGTGAGGCATGAAATTTTAGTTTCTGCATTCAGACATACGATTTAAATTAAATATATCGTTCAATTCAAGAAATGAATTTTCAATTTACGGTCAGAAATACCATTAACTATAGTTATAGTTTTAGAATTTTTTTTTCTTTTGTATTGAAAAATGTACTACAGTACACACAACATACTGCACGTTTTTTAGTATTGAAAAATGAACAACATACAGCATACTGTACGTTTTTTCATTCACAGAAAAAGAAATTATTACGAATTTAAAGAGAAAATCTTTTATCGGCACTTCGGTGCTGCTAACTAGTCGGACTTATTGTCACACTTCTTTGATTTAGAATGGAAAGATTATTGCTTTGGCTAGGGGGGCCGTTGCCTCTTGGAGGCTGTCTCCTGAACGCATCTAAAACTCGACTCCGTGAGATTCTTTCTTCGTTCTAACTTCTGCCATTCTCTCGTCTTCTGTTTCAACAGCAGAGCAAATTCACTCATCTTTCAAACTAAAGAAGCTCATGCAACTCATATTTTATCCCGAAATTGCGCAAAATATATTCTCTGTGACACTAAAACCTCTTTAAAAATTAATATTTTGTTATTATTATTATTATTATTATTA
>JABUQX010133089.1:27500-40086 GCA_015478945.1 Trachelipus rathkii | reverse complement strand
TACCGATACCGATACTCTATTTTTTAAGGTGCCGATACCGATACCGATACTTTAATTGATATAATAAATGCACAGTAATAAGATAAAACATTTGTGTACTGCTAAGGCAACTCAAGATTGCATTTCCCCTGTACAACCAAAACTAGTCATTTATATTTCCATATTTGTTTGTGCCCAGTACATTTATTTTAATAATAAAAAATAGTAATCTTAAGGAATAATAAATGCAAATATAATATTAAAACTTTTTTATGTTTGTGTTTATCAAAAAAATTTCCATTTCCATTTTCCAGTAAGTATTAACAAAGTTTACCTAATAGCTTTTATATTTTAACATACGTGATTACAATTTACAAGATTCTTTAACTAGCTATTTCAATATAAAGAATAAAAATAATGAAAGAAGAGACCTTCAATTAATCAGCTGAAAAGTCAAAATAAAAAAAACGCTATACTCAAACATGACATAATAATTATATACTTTAAGGTAAAGATAGATATCATTCAATGCTCAAATTCAAAAATTCGCAAATTGTGATGCAAAAACATTAAGCTTTCACTAGTATCTGGCGAGAGCCTGTTCCTTTTTGGGGTATTTATATTCCTACCTACACTATAAATTCGCTCGCTCTCGACTGGGGAACAACACGTTCTGGTACTACCAACCAGGCAAGACCTGACAATAATGAAAAACCTTGGCCATTTCATGCCACCGCATAAAGGATCTCTGTCTGTAGCAGCATCTCAATAGTTTTCGTAGAGACTCATCTCCTCTCAACAGCTATTGCAAATGAAATTATCTTTCTATTTGATTACTGTCTCTTCAGGTTTTTACGATGAGTTCCCTTGGTGTGCATTCCTTCGAGAGTGAATTGCAGATATCAATGCAATTTCGGCCATGACTTATCAAAGTCTAACATATCCAGATCCTCATCTTCAGTAGGTTTATTTGCTGCAAAGCCACCATCGTCACTATCAGTGCTGTTTGCTAGGGGTTGCGGATAGGGGGTTTCCATTTTTGTAAATTCTTTTTTTTTTTGTCAAGCGAGCAAGCTCCTCAGTTATGCTATTTAAATGCATTCTAGAAGTGGTTTACCGTCGGAGATGCCATTCTTGTGGTGTTTCAGCCTGCTTAGGAATTCCTTATTAGAACCTTTTATTTATTATTTTACCAGTTGCACCGCCGCTCACTGACAGAACCCATAATAAAGGAACTAAACGAAGTGGGGGTTGACGCCTCAAAAATTCATCTAACGCAAATAAACGAAGATAAGCACAGACGCAGGTTTTAAAGTGAGGGAATTAAATTGAGTAGGCGAATACCACAGATGATGAAAAGAAAATTCCACAGAAACAAAGTGCAGCGGTGGCAGGGAAAAGAAGAAGCACCGCCAGCGAAATAGTCTGGAGTTACAATATCAACACAAACTCATGTGCCGACACAGCACCCCTTGTGCTATGAGAGCGTCGTAAAGGTGGTGGTAGAGCAGGAAAGTTCCCTCCGAGCACTTGCCTCTAGAGTACCTATAGAAAAGGGATAAAGCACCAACATCGCGCCGCAAATATAGAGGGTCAAGTGACTAGAAAGTACAGTGACAGTTTATAAGTCTTTGCCTTTGACCTTCGACCCATCCAAAAGCCGGCGTGAAACTAGAGCCATCCAGATATGAGAAGCAGTAAACTCCATACAATGGCGGATGAGACCCTTGATACAGCTGGAGAACTGAGAAGAGGAAAAAGTCTCGCAGTCTAAACATAGCTCCCAGTTTTCTTTGAGGCGTCCTAACTACCGTTGCTGAATTGAGGTTTCCCAATACATTTTTCTTGTTTATATTAAGTCCAGGATGTTTATATTGTCAACAGGAGAGAGGACAGAACCGTCGAAAGAGATAGGAAAGTTAGAGGGTGTCTTAGAGAGGGAGATTTGTAGAAGTTGGGTTTTTAAAGAATTAAATTTCACAAGCTTGAGACTACCCAACCCTGAAATTCTATCCAGATCAGCAGAGAATAGAATCGGAAGATTAAGACGAAAGGCAAATCTTGGAGTAAAAGAGGGAGCAGAATTGAAATGAGTTGAAGAATGAATTGTCGAGTCATCGGCATATGAGTGGATAGAGTTATGTGCAGGTGAGAAGATCATTGATGAAAAACAGGAATAAAGTAAGAGATAAAACAGAACCCTGAGGAAAACAAACTATGACAGAAAAAGAAGAAAGGAGAAGTCGCCCCATCAACAAAAGCCAACATTGAGCGGATTGAAAGAAAGCTAGACATAAAGTAAGCAAAGAGAAGAAGGAAACCCAAAGGAGGGGAAGCTTGGAGGAGAGCAGTGACTCGTGCCTTACCCGGTCAAATGCTAATTGGATATGTCAAGCGCGCCCACAAAGTCTTCCCGTAGTTCCTAAGAGCGGAAAACCATGAAATCTGTTAATAGGAAAGTATATCCAGTAGATCTCTAGCGCCGAAAGCCGTACTGGCATTCGGTTGAAAGAAGGGAATGAAATTCCAGATTATTCTAAGAAGTGAGATTGAGAAGGGTTTCAAAGATTCTTAGAAAGAAACACAAGTTAGAGATATACGGGCGATTAGTTAGAAGGATCAGAGGCAGCCTTCTTTCGGAATAGGTTGGACATATGCGGGCTTCCAACACTGAAGAAAAGTGCTAGTATTAGACATAGAAAATATAGTTGAAGAGGGGCGGGGTCAGCACGGAAGCACTCTTCCTCAAAACTAGGAGAGGAATGCCTATCCGGGCCACCCGCACTTCCTAACGTTCAAAGATTTCAGGAGCCTATGCATCCGATCAAATAACAGGTAAAGGCATAGGACACCTGAGAGAAGGAGGAGGAAAAGGAATGCCAGAATCGTCCATGGTTGAGGAAAATAGGAGGCAAAAGAGATGATTAGCCTTTTCAGTTGGAATATTAACAACAGAATCATTTCAGAGCGAATAAGAGGAGGGAAGGATGATTTACAGAATGTGTTAGAGATGTTTTGGTAAGAGGCCAGAGAGATTTGTCAGCTAGGGGAACCAAGGAGGTCAGCGCACTCTTGAATAAAAGTCCGCTTTGCTCGTCGAAGAGGTATCCCTGCAACGATTTCTAGCTGAATGAAAATTTGCAAAAGAGTGATAGGAGAACGAGAATTTTTTCCACACCCGATTACGCACTGTCTCTAGCCTGAGATGGCCAGGAGAACAACGCACTAATCGAGCCATGGATTTTGAGGATGAAAAATGATTTAGTCCAAGAAGGAATGAACCTGCTCATCCCATCAACGAATTACAGTTCCCACTTTATCGGCAAAAGCTGAAGCGTCTTCAGAGTCAAAGCAGTCACTCCAATTATAGTTAGCTTAGAAGCAACGCAATGCCCCCCAATCGGCCCGATCAAAGTGCTAGAAAAACCCCACTTTAGGCAGGATGGATGATGTTGGAGAGAAAAGTATTTAAAAAATAGAGATATACGGTTTGTGGTCAGATTACGCATAGGTTGCGAGGTGGGTATTTATAGAGAGAGGACTAGTGGTTGAAACATGGGTCAAGTGTGTTCAAATCGGTTGGGACGATCCGTAATGTGTGTAGGTTCTTTAATTAGTTGCTCCAGATCGGTGAGAATACTGAATGATTCGGCTTCCTCCCCACCTTAATCAGGTATGAGAGGAACCCAAAACAGTTCAGTGTTATGTACATTGAAATCGTCTAAATATTAGGCTAGCGTAATAAGTTAGTAGATTTTTATCTTTTAGCACATTCTTTTTGTAGGTAATAGATTATATATCTTAATATTAATTATGTATTATCTCTTGAGTAGTTATTAGATTTAACTTGATAATTTTCTTTTTATATTTATTCCAATTTTTTGCTTGGTTTTATTTTTAGTCCGCTCGGAGCGGTTTTTATATTTTTTTATCTACGGGACTAAGAGCGGAGTGTCTACCTCTGATATTATATATATATATATTTATTAATATTATATTATATATATATATATATAATTATTATATATATATATATATATATATATTTAATATTATATATATATTATATATATATGAAAATTCATATCTTTTGTACTTACATTTATTGATTCTGGGTATTAATTTTTTTTTAAGAAATGACTGCTTCTAGATTCGGCAGGCAATTCAGAGTTGCCTTGATTAAAGAAAATAATCATGTTCTGACTCAGAGAAATCAAAATGCCACTGATCTCGCTAATATTTAAAAAGGGAATCAAGTTGAAATTTACGTCGGCGGCTTATCATCGAGCCTTTCGAATGAATTATTATATATATTACCGTATAATATATATATATATATAAGGACTAGCTGAGCACTATATTAATATAATGAATAATATATATATAACTCAGTCATTCGTGGAGATATAACGTATAGTATAGTAATCTATAAAAATTATGAGCCTGTGAGGAGATAAATATCTTTTTATATACTTAGTATAGTTAATAGAAAACAGTATGGCTAGACAAATTCATAATGATAATTGAGGGATGTCAATACTCAAGCGAAGAAAGTGGTGCTATAAGCACTACATCATAGCATTGAAGAGGCCTAGCACTCTCAGAGCGCGCCATTTGACGCAGACGTTGATTATTATATTAAGGTGTGAAGTGTTTTAATATTTATTATATATATATATATTAAAATATATATATATTATATATATATATATAATATATATAATATATATATAAATATATATATATTATATATATATATATATATATATATATATTATATATAATATTATATATATATAAATATTATATATATATACATTAGGCACTAAATACTTCCACCTTCAGACGGAATTATTAATAAATAAGTACTATAGTTGGATAATTATATAAACGAGGTATTATATGTAAGGATAAATTCTTAGCACATATCTATATAAGCTCAAAACAATGATGACACTAAAATTATATGATTTAAAGGTTAGAGATAGCGTGGATATATATTCTCATATAGGATTAGCAGAGAGTAGTAGAGTCGCATAAGCCATTGATGTGGTAAAATCTAAAAGAAAGTCACTCGTACCTATTTGTGTAGCAAACTGCCTAGCATACACGCACACACTGCAACTACACATATCACTCAAAACCATCAAAATAAAATATAACTAATACAGACCACAAATAGAAATAAATAATGAGTTAAGAATTGAGTGAAGTTCATGTGAGGAAAATTGTAATGTGCGGTACCGTCGTTGAAAGCTGTCTTAACATTAATAGACCTGAAAAAATTTTAAAAACCGCCTATCAAAACCCTATTACATAGCCATAATATTCTCGACAACTGAAAATGTTAATAATTTTTTGATACCAGTGATATATATGTATAACAATATAAACTCCATCTCGTCGTCTACTCGGTCACTACGTGCCATCTCTCTCGATAATTTTGCGTTACAAAAAAAAAAAAAAAATACTATTGATCAACTAAAAATATGATAGAAGGGTAAATCTCATGTATATACTATATTAATAATAAATAGCTGTGATCATAATATGAGTTAAAATGTTACGCTAATAGCTCCCTAAAGTTGGAGAACAGCTAAAATCTAAGTGTTAAAAAAGGGAAATCGAGAAATAAATATAAAATACATAATCCAAGTTAAATTAATCATAATATAAGTTATATCTATATCGAACATAGGATTTTATTATGTTGATTCTAATAAGTTGTCTCACAATTTTTATATATTCATCCAATAATAATTCTAAGAAGTATCGGTCATTAATAAAGTAATTGGCTATCATATTATATTACCTAGATATCGTAAGATACCTAGATACTCGATACCCCCTCCAAATGTTATATATCCGATACTACACTCATGATAAAATCACTCGATACTCTCTATATCCATTTATCTTACATATCAGGTACATTCACTCTTTAATTTTATATTAATTATAGTTTTTAGACCAATAATTATAAAGTGTATATTATATGGTATTTCAAAAGAGAATATATATAATTTGAAAATCCTAACATAAGAATAGGAATTCTATATAGTAAGTTAATAATTTTTGCTCATTATTGATATTTTCCATAATATTTTTTATATAATATATTAATGTTAATCTTATTCATTTTCTTTTGTTTTTAATACTAATTAGGTGCAATATATTGGGCATTGCCCTAGCCTGATAAGACTCGGAATCAATATTATTGTGTTAAAAAACTTTTTTTTTAAATTTGCTCTAATAAACGTATAGTTTTTAATTAATTATTTAATACTTTTCCCTTTGTTTAATTAAATACTCGTCATGCAACGTAAATTGTGTTGTATAAGTAATAATGTTATTTATATATCTGGCTCTCTCAAGTTGTAGATATTAATTAATGATTCATTATAAAAAGTATTCATACAGAATATCTTTGAACCTTATTATATAGTGGATTACTCCATCTAAGATTTTATATAGTTAGATTAATGAGTATAATTTAAATACATAATAACATTATAGCAATGTTACGTTGCTGTATAATGTTGCATTGGCTCAGGCGTCGTAAATAAATGTAAATAATGTATACATGTTACGTCCATATATATGTCTCCTTTCGATGTGGCGCTGCGACGTCCTTCAAAGCGACAATTTCCACATGTTTGCCCCATGAGTGTGATGTTTTAGCAACGCTACATTAAGGCAATGTCATTTCAGCGCCTTTATTATTAATATATTATTTATATTTATTATTATATTATTTAATTATTATTATTATTTTAATTATTTAATTATATTATTATATAATTTATTATATATATATAATAATTATTATTATTTATTATTATTATTAATATATTATATTATATATAATTATTATATATATTATAATTATATATATTATTATATTTATTATTAATTGATTATTATTTATTATTTATTATTATTAATTATATTATATTATTATTATTATTATATTTATTATATAATTATTATTATATCATTAATTATGTTATTATTAGTTTATAGTAGTAGTTAGCTATAATAAGTTTATAAGTTATAGTTTAAGTATTAGAGTGAGTATTTGCGTAGATTGTGGTGGCAGTTTGATGTAGGTACGTAGTGTCCATTGATGTATAGTTATAGTTTCCAGTGCAGTCCATTCATTTATAGAGGTCTCAACATTTACAGAGAGAACAATTATGCTTTTAGTGTAAAGTCTGTAAGCCTTAGTCGGAATATGACAATATTCCGGTAATAGAATAAATAAGGAAGTAGCCAGAACTCTTATTTTAATATATGTAATATAACAAATATAATATGATATGCTAAGTGAGAGTAAAATATCATAAGAACGAAACTAAAAATATTTAAAACAATCTTTGCGAATATATATATATATATAGTATTATATATAATTAATATATATTTAATATATTATTATTATATATAATATATTATATATATATATAATATATATATTAATATATATTTATAATAATAATAATATATATATATATATACAAATATGAGATATATAACATTTGAATATATATATTGTAGTATATATAATATGTAATATATTAATATAATATATTATATATATATATAATTAATATATGTTCCCAAATAATATGAGTGTACTAGTATGTCGTATATTAATTATGTATTGGATATTATAGTGAGCTGAATAATTTACTCAAAGTTTATCTCCTTACGATGATATTAATCCTTAGGAAGGTACAACTGATGGTTCCACATCTTATCTTACCTCACTACCTGCTCATATTAGTATACTAAAAGTTCATTTCCTTATGCATATGATGATTATTGTCAGGTATTGTTTAACAGTTAATTTTTGTTTTCCGGATCGTCCAAATAATGTATAGTACCCTTCAACTTTGTTATCATTATTTTATACTTATACGGTAAAGGATATAGTAATTAAGAAAATAGCGCATGAGCGACGCTAGATCAGGGCTACTATATATCGATTATACTGTGAAGTGATGTGAGAAAGTATATTGAAAGTTTATCTTCGCCTAGAGATAAATTCTATTAAATTGATGAGAGGGCGCGTAATTATAGATCGAGGATGGCGCCCCGCAGGACCCCGCGGGCGGTAGCCAGCATATTGAGTAAAGGAGCCCATGAATTGCGGTAGAGATGCAAGACCTACCGAATCCGATACTTGCTCAATGATATTGATATGACTGACTCAGTGCTCAAACATCAGTATACTATTAATCAATTCGACACAAAGTATATAAAACTCTATGAGTTCCTAAAGAACAATCTATGTATAACGTGGTTAATACTGTCATGTCTGATAAGGTTAAAAAATTCCTATTGTGTCACAAATAATACCACGGTTGTAATATAAGAAACTAAATAATCTACGAGTGTTATCACATTGAACTTGCTTCATCTCTCCGCTGTACTTTTTCTTCGGACGAGTAGAGAATTTTTTGTTGTGATCATTCAGCACTTATTTAGTATACCGTTTTGAGTTTCAGGATCTAGTACTCAAATAAATCCCATGATTATTCACACTACTTGTTTAATAACTATATTCTCATAAAAATTGCTGCTCCATATTATTTCCATGATTCTTATTCATAAGTGATAGTAAATGCATGGAGCATACTTCTGTCCTCGCACTGTTACGTACTTTCTAAGCCCGTCGCAACAAGTATCTGAGAGATGTCTGTGTACTCGTGGACGCCGTAATAGATATATTGAAAACAAATTTCTTTTGCACGTGCATATTATGGTTTCGTTAAACTCTCATAATGGGTGACCATCTTTTATTCTAACTTATCGAATGCGACAGTTTCTTCTTTTGTCATAGTAAACAACTCTGTGAAATTGAATAACGGTGACTTGGTCCTTTTCCTACTCCACACAGTCTCTGATCCAACAACTTTCAACAATTTTTTTCTTCGATCGTTGTCTTTATGACCTGAGTCAGATACTCTCGGTCTCCCGAATGCGCATCATGGTGTCGTCTTCTATTTATTTTTATGGACACACTCTTCTTTTGAAAGCTTTGCGCCATTTAAAAAATTAACTTCATAGATATAGCAAAAATCTGTATAAAAAATAAGAATTTCTCAGACACAATCTTTTATGGTATAAAATTATAGTTAGTCCAACATGTCTCAAAGTAAGCGAACTCCTAGCTACATAGATTCTAGATCATGATAGCGTAACTACTCGAGTATATATGCATAATTAATTTTACTCGCTAGGCGACGCAACTGTGCCTTCTCAGACGTAACGACGTGGACATAGAATAGTACACATAACAACAGCCTTATATCACATCAAAAAGCTTCGCTTAGTTGCTCAAACACAGAACAGTGAGCTCGAGAAATGCGTTAGAACACACGCCCATATATAAACGTGTATGTGCAAGACTGACTAATTTTCATTCAAAATTCTCACAATATCATGGAATAGTGTGAGAAAGCGTCGTGAAATTGGGTACAGAGTCGTGTGTAGCGAACGAGAGAAAACATCTAAAAGACTCTACCGTAACAAAATTCCTCTTTGACTATTAATCTCGTACTACGTGATATGTGCATATCATGCCCTAATTGCTCAGTCGTATCTACATGCTGAAGTCATATCTCGTCAAAACATTCATAGACTTATTCTGATTACCGCGAGAAATGTCATAAGAACATACTATAAGTACAAATAACTTGAAAAATACATATGATAATGCTAAAAAGACCTGCTTCAGTATCAAAAAAATAACACCCGTAATAAATACAGCGGGGTTTTTCGGTGCATGATCAGCTACATTTGTAGCCTAAGTGCCAAATGCGACTGAAAATTTACCGAATTTTATTATCCTTTTTAGGGGGTATAGTGATAAATTTTAGTAGAGAAGTTAGCCCTTTAAGATATAAATTAGTATAGCACCTCCCTACGAAGATAATTCAAATTATGTTATATTATATATATATATATGCTAATATATGCTGGTTTTTATACATAACACAGAGAACAGTTCCGAAAACTTTGAAAAAACATATATAATAAATTTAAGGTATATGTGGGTTGTTTACTTGTTTTTTTTAGAAAAAATGCAGAGGTCAAGGCTATGATGGAGGATCAAATATGCGAGGGAAATATTCAGGACTTCAGGCTCGTATATAGAAAATTGTTCCAAATGAAGAATACATTCATTGTGCAGCTCATTAATTTAAATTTAATTATTACAAAGAGTAATTCTGTTATAAAGGATTAAATGGTGCATTCATTCTCTCAAAAGAATTTATATGACAATACTGGAAAAAGTATTAGGTGTATTTATTCAGTTTCATACTACAGCTCTCTATATATATTATAGATATATAGGTGGGCTAGGTAAATTAACAGCTGTTTATATTCAACATAAATAACGAATGCATCATACATAAAAACACTCATAAATAAAAATAGTGATCTCAAACTTAGTTGGTCATCCTAAGTATGATCCTATTATACCTTAGACTAATAAAAATACAATATAAAAAATCAAATTTCAAATAGTATTTCGCTCATAGATTCTATGATATATATCATTCAAGGTAATATTATGGGTTATAGAATGATTATCATGATGTGTAATAAGAAATACGAAGCCTACTTTATATATATATGTCTCAGGAGAAGCTCATAGATTAGGTAAAATTTTGAGTTTATTCTCTAGTCTTGTGATCAAAGTAAAGTATTGTAGAATGCATCATGTTTTCTCAAAATATTGCTCAAAATACACAAATAACAAGATTCTTATAGAAGCCAATTATTACTTATACTATATATTGGGTAACTATATATCGCTAAAATCAAACTATCTTATCGTGCCTAGTCTATACTATCACGCCTCTCGAAAATTGTTGAGTGAGAGAAACTACGGAGTTGCACATCATTGGGAACATTAAAGCAAAAATTACTTCCAGACGTCAAAACAGATTAAAAAAAGTTTTTGATATAAATGGAGTGACTGTCTTTAACTCCATATATGAGAGCATTGCAGCGCACATAGGAGAGATACTTGACAGGAAGATGAGAGGTTTTTTTGTTTCAAGAACTTAAAATAGATTCTCCCACCCTACGTCGAAATTATATAGAAAGATACCACTCGACCACTAAGATCCAGCTCACACTCGTCTCATGTCAGACTCTCAATTAGTGAGAGCTCGTCAATGAAGCGAATCGATATAGAATAGAAAAGTTCACTTTTCATTTCTTCAGCTGGCCGCTGCAGCTGGAGATACCGACGCAACGCGACCAACTCTGCGACAATATAGTTGCTAAAATAACCTACGAACACGTAGGTTAAGGAGAAGATTTCCGCATACCCTACTGGTCACATTGAGTCTTGCGCCCACGAGATTTCCATGCCCCACATTACAAAATATACCATCCCGTCTCAAATTCTATTGCTCATAGAGTGACGTGCGACCTATATAGTACTACAGCCTCTGTCCATTATACTCACATGTTTCATATCTCTTCTAGACAAGATTTCGATACAACACTTTTCAGTCCTGCTCAAAATACCCACGTTCTCTTCGCTCTCCCAGCGTCTCTCGTTAGTTGTTCCACACTATGTTACACCTTCAGCAGTCTCCTTGTATTAATTATGACGATCGAGCTTAGTGACACTCAACCGTGCAACAGCTCTTGCATATATAGCTCTCTCCGTCTCATGAAACCCATAACAATGTCTAATAAAAGCCATTTATTTTACGATGTAATATCTCATACTTCATATTTGACATAAATACTATCAAGCATCAGCAATCTCAACTGGACTTTTACTTATCGTGGCAAACTTGTGTCAATGCAACATACTCGACAATTATGTCATACTCAATTCTGATCTGTATACAACACCCTAAGTGGCATGCCTCACTAAGATATTCATTCGTCAATATGAAGCCAATCATCGAATCTATTTGGAACTTTAATACTTATAAAGATTCATCCTTTCTAGAATATTTTGACTCACGAGATAATCACTGATATCTACGAATTTTGGTAAGTTAAAATTCTTATTCTATATATATATATTGTATATATTATATATATTAATATATTAATTAATATATATATATATTATATATATATTATATATATATATATATAAATATATATATAAATATATATATATATATATATATATTATATATATATAATATATATATTAGTAATATAATTATAAATATTAATAATTATAATATATATATAATAATTAATACTATGCCTAGTAAACCTTGCTATAAGAGATAAATATAAATAGTTATTACAATTATATCTCAGATTCGATCTCTCTCGATGTCTTTGTGCAAAGGAGCGGTTAGAGGAGAGAGACGCAAATTAGATTAATATTTCTCTCGTCAATAAGATGTTATACATAAATTAAGAGAAGACAGAGAGCACTGTAAAATAAACATTTATGATGTTTGTGACACTCTTTTATTATCAAATTTATTTTACGATAGTTTAAATAATAAATGAGAAAAGTCTATATAATAGCATATAATTGTTATGCTCCTATTTGTAAACTAAATATTTCAAAATTATATATTCATCATACAATATTACAATAGCTAAT
>JABUQX010133089.1:17500-25000 GCA_015478945.1 Trachelipus rathkii | reverse complement strand
TAGTCATCGATGAAGCACTCAAATAAGTTATTCCAATATACCGTATTTATTTGGAGAAAATTTATTATTTTATTTTATTTTAATATAAATCCTTTTTAGGGGGTGAGTTCTCGATAATCGACGGTATATGGTGGAACAGAGGCGGCTGGAATGAAGTCCCCCCCGTTATTGTCCCTCGTGATATAGGACTCTGTAAGAAACCCGACTTTATCCATATTACGTTTATACTTATGTATTACACCTGTAGATAGTGAGTGTAATTCGATACTCTTGTTTATAAAAATTTTTATTTTATTAATAATATGGCACTCCTTGAGACGTCTCTCTCAGTCGTAGTGAGAGTATATAGCGGCATCTTATATACGAATTGTCAAAAAAACGTTAAATTATGTTATTAAATAATATTATTATAATACATTTGACTTGTAAACTCAATCTCCATCAATAATAACTTGAGTTCTTATGTTCTTGGCACTAATCGTTTGCTCTTCATCAATTTAGTATAGGTCCAAGTTGATTTCGTGCTTCTTCTGTCTCTACTCAAAAGATTTTCCATTCAAATCATATTGGGTATTATATATCTTTACACCTACAGCCTTTTTACTAGATTATTTTTCATTTACTATAGACATAATTTACATAGTACAAAAAATATTGTTAATTGACTAATCGTAATAAGTCTTCACTTTTCTACGTCAGAACTCATTCATTACGTTCGTGAGTACATTTGGGATTTTATTAATAGTATTTTAAAGTCTATAAATTGTATTACATAAGTACTATATTTCAGCCTTGTATGCACACATATTAAAATTTCACAATGTGTAGTGTTAATGAGATAGTTATTTAACTACATATTGCTTTTATATATATATCTACATTTACATTTAGCAAAGTATTTTAATATGAGATCATATTTTTTATGCGAGTTTTCGATTCTTTCATGATAGCTCAGATTATGTTCTCCACAGTTAAATTAAAATATAGTAATAAGTGATAAGTAACGTGATCAGCTTTCGAGGAGTCATCGTAATTGGAGATCAATTATTTAATAAAGTGAGTTATATATATACTTGACCATAACAAAGAATTAAATGTATTTATCTATCTTGCTTGCTAGGATTATATAGAAAATATATATATATTAATACCATTTAATATAATTTTTAATAAATGCTCTAATGAAATCTGATAAAGTAGTGATAAATATTATATTATAAATATAATATTATAAATATTATATATATATATTATATATATTATATTATATATTATTATATATATTAATATATATATATATATATATATATAAATTATAATATATATATAATATATATATTAATATATATATATATAATATATATATATTAATATATATAATATATATGAGAGAGATAGAGAGATATCAGTAGATGTAAAGTAAGATGAATAGAGAATATAATGATAATATATATAGAGAGATATAATAGAGAGTAATATGAGTATTTATATATGTACATGTTATATATTATATATATATATATATTATATATATATATATATAATATTAATATTATATATAATATATATATATATATATATATATTAATAATTAATATATTATATATATATATATATTATATATATATTATAATATATATAATATATATTAATCTATATATATATATATATATATATATATAATATATATATATATAATATATATATAATTAATATATAATTATATATATATATAATAATATAATTATATATATGTATATATATATATATATTATATATATATTATTTAATATATATATATAGTTACTTTATGAACTCCTATTCACTAATGGATACTAGTGGGGGTATTATAAAATAAGGTATATAGATATCATATATTTAATTATTCAACACATTAGTTTATACCTATTTATTAACTCTATTGATAGTTGGATTTTGGTGTGTTTTATATTTTTCTGGTGTGATTGAATATCTGATAACTATTTACTATCCTCTTCTAATATTATACTTAGACTATCATGATAACCTTCTAACTCCAAATATGTATTATTAAACTAGTACTATCCGGAAATCACTCAGCGACTCCATCTAAACTCTACTCTCGTGTAGGTCGGATGCGTCTAGTTCTCCGCTGTGTGTTTAGTTGCGATACATCATAAGAATATATTGAGCTTACACTGATCATGCGCAAGTTTATTCTATGCCGACTTTCTATTTGTAAATAAATAAAAATAGGTGTTATATTCTGTGCACAGGGACGAACATCTTAGTAGTACACGATCTGCGAGTGTCCAGATACTGTTCGTGTCTCCTCGTAAACTGTCGTCCACCTAATGTTATATCGCCACATCTTGGCCTTGGTATCTTAAACGACTGACTTCGCTACCGGACTCTCTCTCATGGCCTCGCTATCTCTCTAACATCTCCAACCTACTGTCAATCAGTGACTTCTTTGTAACTACCACGACGATATATTATGCTTCTGGCTTTCTGTTGTATCGTCTATCTGGTACAAATTCTCTCTGATTCCATATAAGTCCTCCACTTTGTGTCATGACCACTCTCCTATCGTCTTCGATAACATATGCTGATATGAGAGCATTCGTTTTTTAACCCTTTTCATAATTCCATGTAACTTCATCTTAGGGTCTACAGACTGCACATTCTGTCAGTTGCTTATCCAGTGCAATATCAGTAATAATTGCTAGAGACTGTGTAATTAGATTATATCAAACTTCCATGTGACCTAATACCTCTAGTCTAGTTACAATTCCCTCAGAACTCCTCAGACATCACACACACACCCAACCTTATTGCAATCTCAGCGCAAGATTAAGATCAATAGTAAGACAGTATATGTTTAATTACTCGAGACAGAAACGGCAGCAGGCTAGCAGCCTTCCCCGGCTCTCTTTGCATCCTATTGAACTCAGCGCTATACAATCGATCTTCCCCGACGTATGTCAGAGATATCAATCTGTGTCACTACTATCTTGTCTCTTTTCATCTCTAATCTCTCTAATATATCTTCAACTTCTTAGGACAGGTCCAGTGTCAAAGTCTCATCCTGTTCCTGCCTATCTCGTCTCACTTCTTCGCAGCGAGAAGCCATACTATTCTCTATCTCTCAACACGCGTCCATCTCTTTCTCGGACTACTTCTCTGCCTCATGTCGTTGCTTAGATCAACTCAGACCATCTGCTGTGCTCCCTGCGTCGATGCTTTCGTGTCTTCACGTATAGCCGTGCACATTCTCTGGTTTTCCTGGTGCTCGCTCGATCTCTCTACCACAATGCTGCAATTAGCAGACAACTCCATCTCCTCTCTAATACTCTCCTAGGAAAGATAGCCGGCATCTCTGCATGTGACCTAAATATTGTATTACAGGGTCAAGTAGTAGTGCGAATACTGTTATTATCATATTATTTGCTTTTGTTTCCTACTTTGAGCTGCACTTATAATAATTCTTTGCTTCGTATGTGGTACTAGCGTCGCATCTACCACATATTGCAGAATACCTCTCAATTCATTATAAGTATTTGTTTCATCCCTCCGACTACCTTCATATTGCTATCAAATGCTTATCTCTACAGAATTTCCAATATTTTTGAGCTTAATGGACCATACTCTCCTCACTATTTGATTCTTCCTCATGATCGTCCAATTTGTCTTCCTCCTGGGCCCAATTTAATATATCCTTCCAACATCCAACGAACTTTACAAGTCATTCTATTTCTCGCCTTTATCCTCAATCTCACTCTATTATTTGAATTTATCTTTTCATTTGCTATCTTGTTATTATTTGGTATATAGACAATTTAATGTGAAATTGTATTTTTCTATATAATATTACTTGTTTCTATCTCATTTATCCTCTTTCTTAATAGTGTGAGGTCTGCTCATCATATTGTATTTGTTTACCTATTAAGTGCAAACTCTCCCAAAATTCTCATGGCTTTACTCTCAATTTTCCATTTTTATCTCCTAAAAATTATACCTATATGAGTGATTATCTATAGTGTAGTATCCATTCTCTCTCTCCTTCCTCCTTTTTTATTACACCGTATTCTTTATTACTTATTAGAGAGACTCTCGGCAAAAAAATCATATTTATTCGATTAAGTTGGCTATTATATTATTGATTCTATCATGCCCCTATTTATGGATGCCCTCATATTAGCAATAGACTGGCATCGCTTTTGATTAAGAAAACCAGGGGTCTTGTCAAATCAGCAATATCTTCTCCTGATTAACTATCGATAACCGCAACTGAACTTATTTATCTACTTGATAACATAAACTAGAGTCTCAGATTTACATAATATACTTTTTAAATCTTTTACTAGTAAAAGCAATACAAGAACAGTGGATAAATAAATAAATTTGAAAACTAGAAGCTATTACTTTCTTTCTCCAGTATCGTGTTGATTGTTATATATATCTGAACAGTATACATATATAATCCTGTTTTTAACTATCTTGCATAGTTCATTCATACTTGCTCTAACTCATACTCTTCAACACTCGATCAAAACCACAATCAATAGTACTGAGTGAAAAGATAATCTTCTCTTATACTGTACTTTGACAATACATATCATAAGTACTAATCCACTCAACATGTTTCCTCAATATCGTGCTAAATACGCGCATATCGACGCGCTTGTTTAGTGTCCATTTTTTCCTGGCCTCTTCCCTATACGGACCAACGCGTGGATACCGACATATCCATGTGCCCACTATCAATTACTATGCGATACACTCTTTAGCGCAACGCGTAAACTTTCTTGTACATTGTATGATTTGCTTCCATCCTTGCCTATTGAGCTAATATATATCCAGTGTGTGTTCTTCCTCTTTTTGATAATTCATTGTTCTGTAGCTCCGTGTCGTTACATATAATACTCATATAGATCGTAAAGAGACCTAGTACGAATACAGATATAAGAGCGTACACTTTCAATAAGTGCGAATACTCTTTAGATTCCATATATATCACTTTTATCATAACCTCACAAGTCATTCATCCACTACATGAGAGTGTGTATCAAACTCTATTATACTCATCTCTCTCTGACCACCAATCAACTAACTTACAATGCTATACATTCTATGTTATCTTATGTTATCCGTATATTTCCCATTTCTGAAACTCTCGACTATACTTGCTCTTCTCAATTTTTCACACCTATTTTTTTTGTTCTGTCTATATATAGGTCAAGCTTTATTTAAACTGTAATTTACTTTTCCCACTAAACTCATAAGTATAACTTCTGACTCTACTCACTCTTTTGTTTCTTCTCTAGGTATATCCTCATCCTCACTATTTACTGTATTTTCAAGTGCATGGAGACGCTATTCACTTCCATTATCATAATATAATACTAGAGGCATGCGGTTTATAACATTTTAGATTTTTATTTTCCTCTATCACCTATATTAAGTCACTTTTGATAAATTTTTCATAAAGTACTCAATAATTGATGTACCCATCTCTTTCCTTATTTGGGTCGGTACCTCATATAGGTCATAGGGTGATATATTTAGATCATTCTTACTACTATTTATATACATCATTATTCCTATGTCATTAAGTCATAAAAACAACAAAGACAAAATATGTTATTACCCTAAATATATATTAATATAAATATATATATATATATATATATATATATATATATTAATATTATATATATATATATTATATATAATTAATATAATATATATTTAAATTATTATATATATAGATATAATATTATACATATATATATATATATATATATAAAAAATCATATATTTATATATATTATATATATATATAGTATATTATTATAGTATATAGATATATATAATATATATATATATTATATATATAATATATATATATATATAATATTAATATATATTAAAAATAATATTATTATATTTTTTATTTAATATTCATAATAATTATATTTAAAAATATATTATTTTTTTTATATATATATATATTATAATATTATTTTATATATATATAAATAATATCACACAAAATACTACTCTAATATAACTCATACGTATTAATTGATAAAAAATATTAAGCTCATGTTATCTACTTACATCTTTTTTTTATTTTAAAACGTAAACTTATACATACACCTAGTGAATCGTCTTTCCTTGATTTAATCAAATTATTATGTATGCTTCTTTTTAGATGAAATAATCAAAATAAAATATAAAAAATATAAATACCTTTATCCTTCATATTATATTATATCTTCTTTTTACTCGCTTGAATATATACATCCCCTCTATTCTCTTTTATATTCTAATAATAAATCTATCTACCTATACTTATATTAGGTGTTTAGTATTGCTACCTTAAATACATTTAATAAGAAAACTAACGATAAGCGGAAAAACATGGTGTACACAGGAATAATAAAATATCAATCAATAATAATATTTAATAACCATAAAAATAATAATAATAGAAAGAAACAAACAAATAATATATATTCGCAAATTATGAAATTTGTATATAATTAATGTAGTGAGTGAGGTAGTATACGTGATAGTAGCTGTGGGGGTGGAGGTAGTAGGGTGAGGTGAGTAGGTAAGGGGTGGTAGTGAGGTATAGAGTGGGGGACTCAACTAAAAAACACTAGAAAAAAAATGTATACAATTTAAATACCTATTAATGAGCTTAAAATTAAAACCAGTTTGCTTTTATAGTTTCCTTATAATATATCCTCAACACGTAGTAAACTCCTTCGCTCCTTTTATTCTCCTCTTCAAGTTTCACGTGGCCACCACTATTAGGTGATAACTGTTTTATTTTATTATATGCCACTATATTGTTTAGGGCTTGCTGTTTTATTTGTCGTCCTCATATTTATTTACTTCACTCCATTCTTATATGAGTGTCATAAGATGATTCATCCTAGAGAAGAGTAATTTGAGTGAATGAAAACTTCATAAGGTCACAAGTGAGTAAATAATTAATGTAATTGTACTATCTCAAATTAATAAATAAAATTTCTTACAAATAAATATAATTAATAAATAGTAACCATTAATATATGTATACTCAATATAATAATATATAGTGCTTATATTTTATTCTCTGCTAAATAAACTTAATTAAGTTCTAGGTTACCTATAATTACTAACCTAAATATATATATGCTCCCTTCTCTATAAATTGATAGTCCCTTTATATATATATATAAATAACAATTTTTCCTATATATCCTCTAAAAATATATATATATATTATTAATATATATATATAATATATATATTATATTTATTATATTATCTATATATATATATAATATATATATATATTATATATATATATATATATAATATATATATTTATATATATATATTATATATAATTAATATATATTATATATTTATATATATAATATATATATATATAATAAATATATTAATATATTTATATTATAATATTATATATATATATATATTATTAATTATTGTATTATTTAA
>JABUQX010133089.1:5000-7500 GCA_015478945.1 Trachelipus rathkii | reverse complement strand
TACAAATATGATTTTTTTATATATTATTTCTTTAAATATATAAATTTGAAATTTTAAATAAAAATAATTTTCTAAGAATTTTATATATTGTCATTAAAAAAAACCTATGAATTTTAGCGCTTATAAATAAAGTTTTTATTGAATAGAAGAAACTAATTTTTAATAATATTAGTGCTAAATAAAAAAAGTAGTTAGTTTACTCAAAAAGATAGGGTGAATAAAGATGTTTTAATCTCTATAAAAGCATTCCTTATATATTTCTAGATATATTATATACCTTCCAATCTTATTATTATATGCTATGAGTAGAAAATAATGAATATTGCTTCTCATACCTACATCTTTCTAATCTTCCTCTCTATCTCTCTTACTCTCTTACTCATCTCTACTATTACTCTTATCTCTATTACTCTCTCTATCTCTCTATCTTCTCTCTCTCTCTACTCTCTATCTCTCTCTCTCACTAAAATCGCAACTGACCACTAATATATATAAATACTAACCAACGAATTGGTAACAAAACATTGTATTCAAATACTATTGGTGATTAGCTATACCATATATAAAATTGAAATTAATATATAGAATATTGAATTTAAATGTTATAATAATATAAATGTAATATTGTATCAACATATGAATTAATTTCAATATTTGTGAAATTGTATATTTTTATAATGATTAACTAGCGGAAGCTCATTTCATTCTGTCTACTTACTATCCATTGCTATGTCTATCGATCATTATTGATATATTAATATATATAATATAATATAATATATATTTACATTGTTGAAAATACACCCTTATTAATTTACTCCAGATACTTTCTTTTACTCCATTTATAAACTATTCGATTTATTGTTCATTTACAATACTCAGAAATCCTACTCAACTCTAATATTCTATTATTAGTACTGTATTCATATACAATTAAGTATTATATCCTCAAAAATGGATGTATGTGCTTACTTGTCGCACAAATGACATGTCCTCAGTATAGTAGCTTATCTTAACTCATATCATAGATGATCTCATTCCGAATAATGTTTTATACAATTTATACAGTTTATTGACTATTTTGTAAATCTATATAACGATTAAATTCAACTGTCTCTTTATTTATGTGAGAAATATTGACCGTCTAATTTAAATTATAATGAGTCATTTACTATCGTTGATTAATAATTCTATACATATGTCCCAATTATTCTTATTCGATGATGTATAAACTTTTCAAAAGAAATAACTTTATGTGATAAACTTGGTTTTTTCCTTTAAAGATACTAATAATTCGATTAATTTCAGTGTCTCTCCATAATCTCAATGTACTGACTCCCCCTACTGAGACTATTTAATTCCTGTTCTTTCTAATCTATTACGCTTAATAATAATTAAACTATACTTTACTTATTCACTTTGTGCTCCTAACTAGCCATCTTCTTAATCTCATTTCATTCCTGAGTTATACTAAATATACCTTCAAAGCCTTCGTCTAGCAAAGGCTTCTAAGTAGCTTATTTGGAAAGGAATTACTTATGTCAATTGTCCTATTCTAGTGTCTCGAATACAAATAATACATGTTCAACTTGCACGGCTGTACTATTCATTTATATTTCTATATTATATATCGAAGAGTGAACCATGGAGTTCGTACTGATATGTGCATAATTTTGAGACTAGTCTTATTCTTAATAATGATAATAAAGAACATTCTAAATTAATTTCATTTCCATAAAAACCTAATCGACATCTATAGGTTTCAAACTCTACTTAGCATAAGTATAGGTTACCTTTTTATTATATATCAATGATCGGTGCTTTACAAAAGATTGATCGTACGTTTTTAAAACTTCATTAAGAAACTCATAAGTGCTATTTATTATATTCAAAATCATATATTTCTAGCTCACACATTGAAAATTTCTAATTCTCTTTAAAAATACTGCAATAAAACTTACTTTTAGATAGCCTGTTTCTACTTCTTCCGCTCTTTGAGGGATAATAATTTTCTGAAAATTGTCAAAAAGAAAACTTGTTTCTTCCGTTTTTCCTTTTCTCTTTTTCTTTCGATAAAGTCACAAACTTTCTGCTAAATCTAAACTCTTCGCTCAAACAACTACTATATTATAATCATATTTTCTTAATCTCCTTCTTCTAATCAATTTTCATTTATGACATCAACACATGTCATACCACCATTTATGTTATCCATTACCTCTATTCTGTTATATATACTGGTCATGCATAATAATTTGAGTGTTGATTCCTAACACCCTTTTTAGACATGAAATCTATTATATATACCTACCTATTCTAACTACCGTTCACTACTGCTATATTATATTTTCTTTTTTTCTTATTTTTTTTTTTTATTTTTCATTAGTTAAAATCAGTACAAAAGTTTTATCCGAGATATTTTTAAGTGTGTCAGCATGGTATATATCTGTATGGATATGAATATCCTAACTAGTAGCAATATCTTTTTACCCATTTCAAT
>JABUQX010133088.1:0-16379 GCA_015478945.1 Trachelipus rathkii | reverse complement strand
TAATATATATATATTATATATATTATACTCAATATATATATCTTTATTTGTATATATATATCAGGGAAAATTCAACTAATATATATATATATATATATATACTTATATATATAATACATATATTAATTTATAAATTATTATTATTAACTTTTTTTTTTATATATATATATATAATATATATATTAATATATATATATAGTATATAATATTATATATATATCTAATACTATACTATATATATAGATATATAATATATATTATATATAAATAATATTATATATATATATATATATATATATTATATATATATAAATACTAGTATATATTATATATTATATCCATTTAGGGATTACGCGATAGTATCGGTTATCCGGTATCGTATCGGTAGTATAAAAAAGACTACGGCATTTTGATTGGATCGGTATCGCGTATCGTTTAAAATGGCCGATACTTAGCCGATACTTTTTACCTTTTTTGAAGTGAAAAATCAAGTTGATTTTTTAGCTATTCAATATAAATCTAGTTCGATATAGATAGATAGCTAGTACCAAGTTATGTTTTTTCTCGAATTTTCCTTTTTAACTTAAGATTTTTTACGTTTCTCCAACTTGGGTCTTTAGCGTATAAAATTTACCTATTGGACAGCCATTATTAAATTTGTTACCAGATTTTCTACTTTTTTAGTATTTCAATAGTATTTTTTTTTTTTTTTGTACCCGAGTCTTGTTGAGCATTGCTCGATAAAATGCGTTCGTTGTGTTGTTTTTTAAAACTCTCATGGGAGCCATATATTCATTCTTTTTAGATATTTGCTGTAAATAGGGTTTTATCGTTTTTAAAATTTAGCGTTTTTAGCGTTACGAATAAAATTTTCCTTCATTTTCTCCCTTTGGTTTTTGCTATTTTCGTTTCTCTTTTTTTTTTTTCTTTATTCTCTTCTTTAGGGTTGATTGCGTTCACGTGCGGAGTCGGGTGCTGTCGCTAGTGTTATGATAGCAGATTTGCAAAGGCGCTGCGCTTTCTTTTGACTTTACCAACTAACCGATACAAATGGCTTGCACTCTCTAAACTCTGATCCATATGGAAAATTAGCTAACCTTCTTCTATTACTCACATCAGATCAATAATTTAATAATTGACTTACACATTTCTATCATCAAGATAAAAGACACCACCAAGATCGACAGCTTTAATAGGAAATGTCAATAGCCATCAAACATAACGAAGATTTATATTTCAATTATATCCCCGCAAACTAATAACTTTATTTAAATTTCCGTGCTTTTTTGAATAAGGGAATTGTGGTTTACTAGTATGTCCTTATGGCACGTATTGGGAATGGAGAGATAAAAACTAAACATTTCCGTCCAGTATAACAACGGTCTCCATTAGAGCAGATGAATCTTCTGAATCTTTTACCTAACTTTGATGTCTGGATAGTTCAAAATCTCTTCTTTCCTACCTACAATAAGCGTCAGCCAATTCAATTCTATGGCTTGTCTGCGCGTGACCGGTTATCTGCGCATAATGACTACGCTACAAACCAAAATACCGAGATATTTCATGCCTCTTTATTGCCAATAAGAATTACGCATTAATCTTTATACCTTCCGATAATTTGGCGGAGAACTGTTTGTTATATCTTCTCATCCAAATACTGAGCGTCCTCGAAGTGTTAGGGTAATTTACGAGAAAGTATGCGAGCGAAAAACTTCTAAATTGTTGGGTGTCCGTCTCGTTTGAACATGATTGACTAGTCACTTTGGCGTAGGAAGCCGAGTTCATTCGTGAATTAATTTCGTTAACGAATCTCGGAGAAGCAAGATCGTGAATGAGAGCGAAGCGAGCATAGACACAAAGCTGAAAGTTCCTCTAAACTTAAATCCATTAGTACCCGACAACATATCATCCTTCGAAATCCGGAACTTACGTCGTACAACCTACCCACCTTGGACGATTCATTACTTGCGTATTAAGAAAACAAAGCTCCGAGCTTGACGTTTAAATAGAGCGTTCTCTTAGCGCGAACTATTTGCTCCTCCAGATCCCTCTCCGAAAGTAAACTGGATAAGCACCATTCCGCCTTCGCCGTTAACACTGCTATTGCGGAATCCTCCATATCGACTTTAATGAATTCATTGGAAACTGAATCATAATATAACATAGTTTACTCTCTGAAACCCACGAAACCCATTTACTAGATAGATAAGTAGTTTAAAATATATTCGACCTAAACAAGAAACCATATACACATGAATACAGTGAGTTGTCCAAGATTCAAGACAAGAGTACATTTCTCTAAAACATACACCATGTAGCAGCCCTCAATGTACCCATGGAAGAGTGATATTTTGAGTGCCAATTTATATATCGTCGTAACTCATGGCAAATACTCTCTATGATATCTCATGGGAGGTCAGGTCAAACAATAAGAATTTCTGTAGGCTAGGGCTCGAAGAATTAGAAAAAATGAAAGGAAATGGAAGCCGACGAGTGGAGAGTTGTTCTATTGTGTAGGGAGCACATCATGGTCCAGAGATGCACCAAAGAATGCAAAGCCTGGCATTGCGTCTGCTTCTAGCTGCACCGTAAACTTATTTATCCCAATTTACTGCAGCGACTGCTGTGGTGTAATGGTGTAAGAGACCGCTATTCATGGATACATGTTGCACTTAAAAAAGAACGGAAAACCGAGGACTCCGACTTAAAAGTTATAGAAATCTCGTGCTGTGGATGACTGTTTATCCTAATTGTTAATGGGCTGGTCATTTATGGGATAACTGCCTAGGGCCACTATGGCCATCCCTTATCAAGGATCTTGAGTGATCTAAAATAGTGAGTGACTTGTAATTCGATCAATGATCACTACACAAAAATACACTTCACGCAAGTGGGTTATCAATGGAGTGATGGAACACATTTCATAAAGAATACGGGATTGAGCTGTGTGAAGAAGGTGTGATTCTCCCATACCATGTGTTACTACAATTCTGCAGTTTTAGTCTATGAAGATACGTGCGTGATCAATATTTAAAGAAAAGCCATTAAAAAGCATTATCGTATGCGGCAGGTGTGGCAAAAATTCTCGGTAGTCTCCTAATAACACTCTACGACTATTAATTATTTAGATCTTGCCATGATCTACTAATACCTAATTTCAAAATATATCCATGAATCAAGCCGTTACAGAAATAGTAAAGTTAAGAATACTGTTACAGAAATATCTGTCGATTGCCATCCATATAAAAGGGTGGATGGAGGATATACTTTCTGATAGCTGTGCGACTTACAAGCATGGAGCTTATTTCGTCCATTGTCTGTCCACATACGCGCAGGTCAAACTTAGAAAGTATCTGATTAAAGCGCATATAATGTCGCGACAGTTAAAACGAAAATGTATCTCAAGACTGAGAGAGCCTCTCCCTGGTTGGATTCTCATCCCAACTCTAAAATCGTGAAACGATACACAATATACGATTCATTCTTGGAATGTCCTTGCTTGGCTCCCTAATAACCACACGAGTACAGAAGAACTCTAACAACTTCTGTAAATTATTCTTTCCTCCTAATTCTCATTCATAAGTATGTCCCTTGTTCTCCAGCATATTTCATTATAGGTGAAAACAATGCCCGAAATCTATTCATTCACTGGTTATGCATTCAGTATATCTACCATATACAAAATCTGTCTCTGGCTATGGCGAAGAGTGTGCCATACATGCGGATCTCTATGATAATGCTGTGGACTTGTAAAACACTGGTTAAAGACTCCTCTCGAATTGGTTAAAGCCCAGATTTATTAAAAGGTAGATAGTGATCAAATACTTCATCAACGATAGAGAAACATAGATTAATTATGAGGAGGAGAAGTATCCTACAGATAATTCACTGTCTAGGTCTCTCTCTTATAATGACTCACCCACTATACAACTAGAATTATCGCTCTCAGGTATATATATATATATTTATAGTCCTATTTGCCTTTATATTACTACTATAGTCATTCATATATTATTTATATATTATATACGGTATATATATGTTATATATATTGACTATATAATGTAAAGTCATCTATATATATACTTTTGAGATATATATATATGTGTGTGTGTGTGTGTGCGTACATGTGTGCGTTTTGAGATATTAAATAGTAACAACCAATATTATAATTTTTAGAATATGGCACCTTCATTTGAAATTGGTACACCTCAAAGATCAGTAGTGCGCATTCCTGAAAGTGGATATGACAAGAATTTGAAACCAATTTGTTTAGAGGTAGCACAAATAACCCTATGTGCACCCATATTGAGCAACATATATAATTTTAGTTTTGGATCTCCAATTGAACCAATAACTGCAACAGTTTCTCCCACACTTTTCGCAACATACCATATTGTACAAGAAGACCGCTCCGATATACCAATCAGACTCAATAGACCACTAGAAGAACCAGATACCATAACTAGAAAGAAACGTATCATTCAGCCAAGATACAAATACCTCATGCGAAGTGTGAGATTATCACCCAAGCAAAGAAGGGAAAAATGGGAAAGGCTGAAAGAATCTAAAAAGAATCTTCAAGAAGAAACAAAATTACTGGAAGAAAAGGTAGAAAAGTTTAAAACTATAATACTAAGCCGATCAAAACTAGATGAATTTCTTGGACTGCTACGAACCGCAAGAGCCATCTAAAAACACACAACAGTCATTTTACATCACATTTTTTATGAACCAAAAAATCTTTACAATGGTATGAATGTGAGTATATATATATAATAATATAGGTACACATATATATATATTAAACATAAATATATATATTGTATGTACACGTGTGTATTTTATTTTACTTTAATGATAATTTTATGTTTTTAATAATAATTTTTTATTTTATTTTAGACTCTTGGGAAGTCTGTCCTTAAAAGAGCGTTTTCTTTTAACTATTAAAGGAAACAATAAATTAGAAGAGTAACTAGTAAAACTTTAACTCTTGATAGTAATTTTATTTTTAGTTTTAGGTTTCACATGATTCCATTATTACTATTTTGATTTCTTTTATTTTTATATATTAAAAAGGGGCAAAGATGTTCAATTTGGTAAGGATTACTGTACTAATGTGGTGCATGACATGCTGTATAGCATACCAAACCACAGACAGACCAGAGGATGTAAAGATAGTTCCCGGTCTTATCCTCGACCCTATGGGGTCCACGAAGTTTATTATGGGTTATCTGGATGTTACCCTAAATCTTCAATGCTCCAAATTCATTCATGAAAACTTATTGGCAATGGAAAGGGAGCTTATGAACGTTCAAGCCGCGTTATTAACGTCAGAAAAGACCGTTGGAAAACAGCAATTTGGAACTTCGTACCAATCGTCGTATCCACAAACGGCAAAAGATGCATATGAATCAATACGGCAAAGGTATAATCCGAGGCCAGCAGGATTGTTGCAGGAACTTTCTACATCCATGGACAACACTACAAATACCACATCCGTAAGTAACTTCACCAAACCAGTTCCTGAGAACATGATCACGAAAAGGAATTATACTTATTCAAATGGAAAATTGCATCTTGCACCCAAAACAAACAAACACACTATTTTTAGCATTATAAGGCATTTGGATAGTAATAAGGAAGAAGGAAGTAACAGAACTAAAAGAGCAACGATCACGCGAGTAATGAAAAAGAACACAAACTCTATTTTAATTAGAAATATTTATCTCCTAATATCCGAGGTGAAAGCACTGTTGGAAGACGACTGGATTCTGTCTTACAATACTTCCGGGAGAAAGGAAAGAGCCTTTTTGAACGGAATTGGTCAGATCTTCAAATCGGTGTTCGGCACGGCACTAGACGAGGAAGTACAGGAGATAAAGAGGGAAATAACGATGCTAGAAGACAATAATGACGGCTACAATAAAGTAATAGTTCAATTGAAGGATCAGTTGAAAGATACTGTCACTTCTGTAAATGAGATATCAGACCAGCTTACTAAAATACTGGAAAGTAATGAAAAAGCTGCGAGTAGGTTTTTAGAAATTGAAAATGGTATGATAATATCTGATTATATAAATTTAGTGTCTAGTTATGTAACATTAGTAAATAGGTTAAAAACCAGAGTGTATAATATCTTGTCAGAGACAAAAAAATTTAATACACCCTATCTAGCCTATACTAAAGAGGCATTAATTCCATTTATTAATGATGCCCAAATTAAGCTTAAGTTAACTACCCTATTAGACATTAATTCTGAATTTTTAAAATTTTTGCATTTAACATGGACGACAGTAAGTCCAAACAACATGTATAGTATAATAACTATGATCCCTCTGACTGATGAACAAGTATTTCATACATATCAATTAACACCGTTTCCCACACACGTGAAAAACAATCGTATGGATAGATTTATGTATACACCAAATTATGAGGTCTATTTCATCAATCAGAACACTTTCACGTACACTTACATGACTTTACAACATTTCAAACAATGTAAAACAATCAATCACTATCATGCTTGTCCACTCACTGATGCAATACTATCATTTGACATTACAAATTGTATCATAACTTTACTGAACAATGGAAGTTTCAATAGACACAAACAATGTGAGTTTGAGAAAATAAACAATGACAACATATACACCAAACTCGTACAAGCACATTTATTTATAAGTGTACAAAAGCCTATGCAGGGAGTTTTAAAGTGTACAGACGCCCCTCAACAAGTAATATGGATAAGAGATTTACATGTTTTACCACCACAATGTAGTGTTAGAACAAATTACCAGACACTCATAAATCCCGCACATGTAAACTACAACACAACTTTTCATTACAGCGTCATACAAAGAAGTGATATCAATGTTCACATCAATATAGAAGATCACTTATTACAAGGTACATTAAATAAATCAGCACATAGCAGAATTACAGGCTTAAAATGGAACACACAACTTGATCACATTAACGAAACTATTCTTCATCATAGACACATTTTGAATACTTTACATGGTACTAAAATAGCTATAAGTGTTACTACTTTATTTTTATTTTTCGTAGTTTCTGCCGTTCTTGTATTCTTCTTTTTTAGGTACAAGAAAATAAAGAGAGTTGCGAATATTGGACCGACATATGAAATAATGCCGATACCTGATGACATCTCCACAAGAGAGAGAGAGATGAGGAAAAAGCGCATTAACAGACGCATCAGTTATGTTAATATCATAGATAAGCTGAAGAAAAGGCGTAGCGCTATGAGGTTACCAACCCCTCATGATGAACCAGATCCGGATTATAGCTCCAACAGTATATATGTTCCCATGTATAACTGTAAAACCGGAGTAACAGTAGGTACAACGGTAGTTAACAACCATTCAGCAACGTCGACTCCAAATAGTATCCGTAACCCAAGGAATTCACTCCCAGAAACCCCCATGTAAACCACATATATTCCCAAACATTAAAACAAAGAATAAATAATCAAATATTTAAATCTAATGATAAAATTCCCATATATTTAAATATAAATAGATGATATTTTCCCTATATATATATATATATATATACAAATTGTTATAAATGACATAAAATTTTGCAAAGACCTGATTAAATATTTTCCCAAATACTTAATTAAAAATAATTAAATATTTTAATAAATAAATGATAAATATTTTTACATTAAAAATAATTAAATATTTTTATAAATAAATGATAAATATTTTTAATTTAATAACTTTAAATATAATAAATATTTTGTTGAATTGAATATAATGTTTTATGTTAAATTTTCATTATTTTTTTTTAATACAGTCAGTAATTTTAATATTTTTCAATATTTACTTTTGAATCTTAATGTTTTTTTTTATTTTTTTTGACAATTTTAATATTTTCACATTTTTCTCATTTTTTAGATTTTTTAAAGTTTCTATTTGAAATTTTAATATTTTAATATTTCTAAGTGTTTATGTTTGAGTATTTTAAATAATTGTAATGAATTCAAATAACTTCATATTTGAATATTTTACTTTTTTTTTAATATTTTAAATTTTGAATATTTTAATTTATATTTTACTTTTTTAATATTTTAATTTTTGAATATTTTAATTTTTGAATATTTTACTTTTTAATATTTTAATATTTTACTGATAATTTCTTAATAATTAGTTTATTTTTAGTAATTTCTTATAATCCTTTTAATAATTAATATTTGTTTGATTTTACATTTGAATAATTTTAGTATTTTCATTTTTTGTTCAGATTTCAACAAATTTTAATAACTTCATAACTACTGATTATCTTACTTTTTAAAAAATATTTTTTTTCAAATATTTTATTAATAGTTATTTTTATTTTAATAATTTCTTACTATTTTATTAATTTTAGTATTTATTTTCTAATCTAAATACTTTTATTAATCTCAATAATTTTTACATTTTTAATATTTTAATATACTTGTTAATTCTTTTGTTTTTATATATATTAATTTTTGAAAAGAATTTTCATATTGATTTAATAATTTTTAAACATTCCAATGATTGTTGGAATTTAAATCATGAATATTTAGCATTTTAATGTATTATAAAATTTTGATTAATTTTTTTTTGAGAATTTTAATAATTTTTATAGTCTCAAGTATTTTAATAATTTTCATTATTTAAATAATTTTAGGATTTAGTAATTATATTTAATAATTCGTAATATTATAAATAATGCATATTTACAATCCATATAAAATATCACATTTTACACTAGAAGGGATTTTCATGTTTCCAGACATATTTCCAGCTTAGTTCCGCTAGGGGGGGCCACCTGAAAGAAATTGCGAAACACCGAAATTCCATATTTTTCTTAAACAACAGGATACAGATATTAAAAATTAATTTATATTTATAATCGTGGAAAACCACATTACAACACTATAGAATTAAAATTAATTATTTAATGATATTACAAACCAATAGGAATCCTATTAAATTAAATTAATTATTATAAACCAATAGGAATCTTATTTCAACACTTGGAATTCCCATTTCTCAATTTTTTCATAACAAAAATGATTTTTTTTATATCTTTTCAATAACAAGTTCAGGATATGACATCTGCATAACATCCGAAAAACAGACTATTTAAAGCCAGGATTTAGCTCCCAAAATCACTATATAGAAAGCTCTTGAAAGGAACACAAAAAACCATTAGGAAGAAAATTCACAAGTTTAATTTTGAAGGTGTTTACAGATAGCTGAACTCTAGCTGAACAACAGTATGTATTCGTAAAGATATGGCATTCTAAAGAATTTATCTAACTTAACAAAATTTTATTATTATTATTATAATTTTAGAAAAGAGAAATATATTATTGATTTTTTATTTAATATTTTAAATCAAACTTTATTTTCAAGAAATTTTATGTTTGATTAAGTTAAAACTTTATTAAACTTTATTATTGTAGAAACTTTAAATTTAATTTAATTATTGAAACTTTAATATATTATTATAAAAAAAATCGTAGATTTTAATATATTATTATTGTTGTTAAGATTTGTTATTGTTGGTAATAATCACTGTTAATAATAATAATAATAATAATAATAATAATAATAATAATAATAATAATAATAATAATAATAATAATAATAATAATAATAATAATAATAATAATAATAATAATAATAATAATAATAATAATAATAATAATAATTAATGATAAATAATAATATTAGTAATAATAAATAATAATAATATTATAATAATAATAATAATAATAATAATAATAATAATAATAATAATAATAATAATAATAATAATAATAATAATAATAGTAATAATCATGACAAACGAATGCACTATCTATGCGTACATAAATTACACATACACATGCGAAAAATAACGATAATAAAAACAATATGTTATTTGTTGTACATATACATTTATGTATGCCAGTGTATATAATATACATGCGTATACATGCATATATATGTGCGCATATAGATATATTGTATGTATGTATATATATGTGTATTATACAGATATATATATATATATATATATATATATATATATATATATATATAATAATATATATATATATATATATATATATATATATATATATATATATATATATATATTATATTATAATATATATATATATTATATATTTATATATATATATATATATATATATATATATATGCTTAAGTGTTTAATTATAAAAATTTTTATAAAATATTTCAGTGTAAATTGAGTTAGATCATAACGTTTTCTGGGTCTTTCTCTTACGTTCCATTTGCATGTCCCCATGTACGGGTCCTAAACCCTCAATATATATATATATAAAAATTTGTAAAAGGGACATTGACATTCAATAAATGACAATCGATTAAATTTTGCTAATATAAAGAATTAACATTTATGTATTTGACTTTCGCGTCAGTATCAGCCTGACGGTGATAACGATTAGAACCATTTGTAAAACGTTGAACAGAAAATAGTTATACAAATAAACTTTGTGATAAAGATTTTTAAATTTATTTATGATTTTCGTTTTAAATAAACTTTGTAGAGATATAAATAAATATATGTAAATTAGTTTATAAGGTAATAAAACAATAAATTGGACATCTATCTATATACCTTATAAATACCTAGGAAGCAAAACCAAGGAAATAGATACCTAGTAGAATATCTATTTTTATTTCACTACAACAGCAAAAAGGGTTATTTAAGGCCATAACTGTCAGATCTACAATTTAGAACCCAAAAGATTGACATAGTCTACCAATCTTTCACTCATATCATATAAAGTCTTCCGAGGGAAATTCTACTATACTGACAAATCTCTACCTTTCAAATTAAGAATAATAATCAGAGTTGAAACAAGGAACAAAGAAAATTAGTTCCCTCTGAATAAATTGTTATAGGCCTAACATATAAGAAACTGTTAAAACCCCAATTTTGCTCAGACTTGGCGCTCTCGTCACAGGGACGTGACAAATATCCGGCACAGATAATAAAACTGAAAATCAAGAAGAAAAATTATGTAAAATTCAAGATTCAAGCAATTGAAAAAAATCGACAAGTCAAAAAAATTGAATGAAATATATATAAGAAAAATTTTTTCCTTAAGAGGAAAAGTGGCACTAGATCTAACTCTACAAATAAAATACTGCTCACTCAAATCTGTAAGTGATACCGAAGAATTTTTTTTTTACACGGAACAGGACCCAGAAGACGAAAGAATTGTGGAACTACCGGTACCTAGAATACAACAGATTTGAAGAATAACAGGTTAGCTCTTACAAATAAAATTATTATTTTATTTTTTATCTCTCAAATGTCTCAAAAGGTATAAGCATAAATCTCGTGAAAAATTTCTTGTATTGATAAAAGAAAGAATTCATTAACGGCCCTAGTCAATATCTTTTCCTTGCTATCAAACATCTCCATAAAAATATATTTAAAAAATTTTCTCTTCACTCTCATAAAATTTAAAAAAAATTTTTTTTCTCTCCATAAAAGCCATCATAAAAACAATTTTCTTGCAAATAAACTCTCTGTAAAAATATTAAAATCTTAAAATTTTCTTTTCTCCAAACAAAATAGTATCCCATAAAATTCCCATTTTCCTTTAGTAAATATTTATTTTATTAAGAAGCTCTCATAAAGAAATTCATTCTTTCTTGAAACTTGCATTAAATAATCAAACAGGAAAAGAGAGCATCCTGTCTTTCTAACTAATAGATATGAGAATTTTATTGCTTTAAAGGGTATATATATATATATATATATATATATAATATATATATATATATATATATATATTTATTAGTATATATATATATATATTATTATATATACTATAATATTAATATATTATATTATATATATATATATATATATATTGAATTATTTATTAAAGTCATATATATACTATAATAATATATATCATATACTATATATATATTATATATATATATATATATATATAATATACTATAAATATATATATAGTATAGTATATATATATACGTGTAATTTTCTTTGTAGTGTGAAAGAAGAGAGAGAGAAGGAGTTCAGGAGCAAAGTAGCCCAGGTAAAAAGGAGAAATATAGGAAGTTTCCCTTTTCCTTCTTCTACATTGATTATTCCCACTAGGCGGTGTGGAGCTCTCTAGAAATTAAATATCACACAAAACACGCATGTAACACAAAACAACACATTATATTGCAAGAGAATAGAGAAAAGAAAAAGAGAGAAAATGGCAAGGTGCAAAAATAATAAATGTTTTATAAAGGAGAAAGAGAGAATGTCGCAATGGTGTGACGAATATATGAAATTTGATAAAAGAGAGAAAAGGTCTATGGTATCAATATTAACCAGTGCAAGAATAGAAAAGATAAAGGAAGAAGAGTTGGCGTATAAAGATAGAAGAGACAGAGGAAAAGAAGCCGAAAGAGAGAGAGAGAGAGAGACGGTGATTATACCACAAAGAGCAGAAAAAGACCAGAGCAGAAGGGACAAAATAAATATCCGACCCATGCGTCACCCAGTTCAGTAAAAGACTCAGTATGTGACCGGACGAGATACGGAAGCTCTTATAGAAGAGAATTGAGGGATGCCGAGCCTTATGGTCGAGGAACACATAATGGTTGCAGACATTATTTAGGTCCCCAAAGTAGATACCAATCAGAATGGTCGTCAAGCTTAGACGAAGATCAGGATAACGAATACGGTTCCCAAAGAGAAACGTTCTTTTATAGAAATCCGTCGCTAATAAGTAAAAAGGAGAGTTATCACAAGGTAAAGTACAAATATTGTAATTGTATAACGTCTGAAGACGAAGAATCGGAATATAATGAAGAGGAAGATGAAGATTTACCTCACTCTTCACGACAGTATACATACGAAGATTTTATTTCCCCAAGCACTGGAGGGTCTACATCTCAGGGAGATGAGAGAGAGAGAGAACCGACCACTCTTCAATAGAAGGTTATATAAATAAAGAGTCGGGAAAGGACAAAAGAAATCCTATAATAATTTTAGATGAGGTAGAAGAGGAATCAGATGCAAAATTCTCTTCACCTTCATCGTCACCTATGTACGATCCCGAGACGGGTATATTATATTATAAAGGGGCAAAGAAGACAGAGTACGATTCCCCCATAAATGAAGAAGAAAAAGAGACTCTAAGAATATTTCGCTCTTCATATAACTCTTCGCCAGAATGCGAATATATTCCAATTGCCCTCTCCAAAATAGTAAAAAGGACGAAGGAAAGAATAAACAATAAAGCGAAAAAAATAACTCCAGATAAAAAAGGTACCAAGAAGGTAAATGAGTGTGTACCCATCGAGGTAGATGGAAGTCCCGCAAGGAAGTAAAAGCAAAAGAGGAAGGTACTTGCTAAAAGCATCGTGCCATGCATTGGGGATCAATGGCTATACAAGATCTCTAAATGCAACCAATATTTAGGTTTATTTAATATATAAGGGAATTTGTATTATTATCTATATACTATAAATATAATATATATAATATAATATTAATATATATAATATATATATATAATATATATATATATATATTATATACTATATATATATATATATAATATATAGTTTATTTATTTATATTGTTTATGTTGTAATAGCAATTATTGGTTTATATAGGACTAATTAAGTGTCCAGGGTGTGTAATAAATATTTTCAGGTGCGTGTGTGATATACGTAGAAAACATACGTAAAGCCAAGGTGTCACAATTTGATTTAAAATTGTCAATGAAAAAACACAAAACACAAATTTTATGACTAACATTTACATATTAAATACTATATTAATATTATTTATATATATATATATATATATATAAACAAGATAGTATTATATAATATATATATATATATAATATATATATATATATATATATATATATATATATTACTATATATATATATAAATAGTATATATATAAATATATATATATATAATTAATATATATATATATATATATATATATATATATAATTATAATATATATATATATATATTATATATATATAATATAAATATAAGCCAAGAAGTTCTTGCGAGAGTTTATTTAATAGAAAGCTTCATAAAACATCCGGTATAAATAAAGGCAAACGAAAACATTCGCCGTCAATGAATTGTTTAAAGCATATTTGTTTGTCTGTATAATATATATAATACTATTAATATATATATATATAATAAATATATATTATATAATATATATATTATATATATATATATATATATATATATATTATATATATATATATATATATTTTGTTTGTCAAATTACAAAACCAAACACACTAGTGTGTGTATAATACTAGCCGATAATAAACAAGCTTAAAAATTAAACTTTTCATATTTTTTTAAATGAAATAAAAAGAGATTCTTTTTTCACTCCAATTTCAACCAAAAATCGAGCAAAAACACAATTGCATTCAAATAAAGTAATATTAGTTTTGCTTGCTCTTTGATAAGATGATGTTTCTTTGGCTTATAAATACCACAAAACAATTCATTTCTTCACAATTTTTAGTAAAACACAATCACAAGGTTTCATACTACAGATATTTTTTTTATATTTTTAACTAAATAAATAAGTATGATTAATATATATATATTGTGTATGGATCTTAAATGTGGATCAAGATTGAAGACGGATGTAAATTAAGGAAGAAAACACATAGATATTAATTGTGGCAAAATATGCACACACACAGCACCACGACACTCACACTGAATAACTTATAACGAGAATAATAGACAAGATATGTCTCACGCACCCATAGGTAAAATATACATGGTGTAGCGATGATGGTGGGGTTACAAATCAACTCATTGGCTCGTACGATATTGAGCATAGCCTACATAGTATAGGTAAAACCGTTATAAGCTGAGAAAATTCTAGAATTAAATTTTGAAGATTGAAACTTACCACACTGATATGGAGTATGCGCTTAGAAAATATAAATCTCCACTACATTGATTTTGAGCACAGTCTCACATATATGGAGTATGCGCTAATAGGAAACACTAATACTAAGATGATTACACACATCCTAGTGTGATGAAAAATGTTTACGCTATGCACTTCATAGAGTATTAAGATGATACTATTAACCCATTCAGGAGAATGAAGAAGAAGTTAACCCGCACATACGTTTGCGAAGAAAATTTATGTCATAGCATTGGCCGTCTCATGTCCTCAAAAATACATATAGGACTTGACGAAGAAGTATTAAGAAAAATGATACTTGAGCCACCTAACTAAATTAAAAAGGTTTGTTCAATAGGCGAGGGGAATCACGAAGTTTGATTCCAGTTGCAGAATATCGTCTGACTGAGACTCAGATTAGGACTAATTCGGTCCACTGCTCCCTCAATTACTTAAGAGGTTAAGAATGAGCATAGATTACTGCATTCAGGTAAAATACAGAGCAAATAATTCCATCCGACCTGCTTTACTCAATCCATTTTGGGAGGACATGGAGCTTAGCTCTCGTCACTCAGGTGACGGTCACAGCTTAACCGATGTGGGATTCCGACCTCTCCTGATCAAGATTGTTATTTCCGGTCATGATGGAGGAGAGCCATGAGGGAGATAGCCCATTCAATTTGGAATGAAGAGGCACGTATTTAATAAAAGGTACGGAAAGCAGTACAATATAACCAGCTCTGCACAACGTCATTACCGAAAGTTGTAGAGTGTTTGACTGATCAAGCGCTTTGCACCAGCTATCGGCAAAAAGCGGTACAAGCCATGAAGAAATAGAAATATTATATGGATAAAATGAATCCAGAATTGTCGGTATACGTTGTACAAAATTTACGGAGAAAACCGATTGACAAATCAACTCAAATCGTGAATTTTATTTGCGTGCGTCTATAGCACCGTGACGTTTAAGTGCTACAACATCGATAGAAAGGCGTATACATCAGCACGCTTAATAAATAGGAAGACATAATGCTGACAGCAAGAGAAGAAGACTTAAGAGGTCCTACGAAGGCTGCAATAGCAAGCATAAGCCAATTACCCTTCTGTAAGACAAAAGAGTTGTAAAATCTCGGAAAAGTGATTCCACTCTTATTTCTTTGACCTTGTTAGAAGCAAAAATCTTCCAATAATGTAGATATAATAATGTTTCTATTACACTAAAGGTATACTACAATTAAAGCGAAGTGTTTATGGAAAGAGAAAGATTAGAGTCCATAGGCTGTTGAATAACTGTCCGTTAATCACCCTTTATTGGAAAATAAGAGTTTAAAACCTCTAGAAGATGTAACTTCAACTCTAACTTTTCTTTTAACATAAACCTGAAGCGAAATACGTAGAT
>JABUQX010133087.1:37500-40215 GCA_015478945.1 Trachelipus rathkii | reverse complement strand
CTAAGCCAAATACCAAGAAGGTGGTGGGTGAGCAGTTGATGCTCAATTCTTTTCGATACAGCGAACAGAGTTATCGGTCTGAACTGAAAATAATCTGATGGCTGATCCGTAAATCTCAAAGCCCAGGTCACCCAGGGCGGGACGCCAGCCGCTTACGCCCCAGGCCGCTCTGAGCGGGAAGCCTAACAGCGCTGCGACGATCACTGAAACGACCGAAGCGTCTGTTTCACCGACAGACACAGACCGAGCGCGTGTGCGCATAGCACATGTTACATTATTACAGCTGAAAGACTCGGTCGAAAACGATCCCCCCGTAAGTGATCGTTTGACAAGCTCTCCGATATCTGGTTCTCGGAGTTCGGATATGGTTCAGCTGGTGATGTAGTTGTTATACCAGAGATGAGGGTGATAACCCAGCCAGGGCGTTTGTCGGTCAACCCTTCGCGTCCTGCAAGGGATCTCATTAAAAATTAAATGATGTAGAGCATCGAAACTTGGCATTTGTGTGATGGTGAGCCAATGGAGAAGGGTTGGTTAAACCAGGACCACCGTCCTCAGTTTGAAAGAAATAAAGAAATGCATGGAATGCAAGAACAGAAGAGAAAGAAAGTTAGTGAGGAAAGGAGAGCGAAATAGGCGAAGTAGCAGCGTTGAAGAATAGCGAACCATGGCGCACGATCTGCGCGAGCTGCGTGGCGCCTGGGTTAACATGTCTTTATATGTTATAGGTTTGTAGATTAGTAAGGATGTTGGCCACCATCAAGAAAGATGTGTTTACAATAAATAAATAAATAGTCAAATAGTCAGTCAATAAATAAAATTTTCACACTTCTTTTATGTTTATAACTTTCCAATGTTTTTACATGTTTCCTGTGCAGTAAACTCCACAAACCAATTCCTCTGTCCACTCTGCCCATTGACCATTGATCAGCCACTGAGTAGTATTTGGGATAAACATACAGAACTAGTTTTCATACAAAGATCAAACAGGCCATATGCTGATGAACAAAGTTCTCACACATATGTTTGAAGATCACTCAACCCTGGCAGGTATGGCTGGGAAGAATGATAGCCCCCACTTCAAACAAATAGGCTAACAGTCAACACAACAAAGCCATTGGCTCATCGTCAGTAGTGGTCAACATTAAAAACGTAGTTACACACTTCAGTCAGTTATACTTAACATAACAATGCCATTTACATCAACATGGTAAGATGGTCAGGCCTTATATTATACCTGTGTACTGTCATATGTAACGTGCAGCGCAATGCGTTTTCCATTAATAGTTAACATAAATATACAGAAGCAACGACAGCTCCTGACACGGCAGCACAACTGCTAAGATTTGGCCAACGATTCCAACTTGATCGTCGCGTGCACCAACAAAGCATCACAAACACAATCCATTCATACTTTATCAAACATATCTCAATAGTAATATTTTACAAAATCAAAGATAACCTTTGCTTCCAATGCATATTTACCGGTAAGACAAACAGTAAGCTTTACTTTTCTGTAAGTTAAACTATGAAATTACCACATACTTAACACACACACACATGGTCATCACCGTCATCATCACGTCATCACGTCATTGTTCTGCATTTAATAAATGTTGTCATCATCAATCAATAGTCGAAGATGGCAGGTGAGCCGTTTTCATTTTTAACATAGTAATTATTGAAAGCGTTATATAACACATGTGTCTATATCACATAAAATATGTTTTATTTTAAATAGTACAATTATTTCGACCAAGAATTATAGACTGTTATACGTTCATGTCTTCTGCCATCAACACTTTGAGTGATGTGTTAAACAGTACTAAACTCATTTTTTGCATTAGTTTTAATCAATAATCACTCATACAAGAGAGCAGTAACCAGTCCAAAGCGATATTGGTTAACGCATCAGATACCGCATTATGGGTCCCATTATGCGTCATCAGTGATTACACATGTGTTGTGGGTTATGTCAGTGGCATCAATCACGTTGGTGGTGTGATGTTACCTGCTTTTTATTTTTGCGGTCGCCGTAATTCTTCAGCGCTGAATCGGTGAGTTCTATACACAGGTGAAGCGCTCGTTGCACACGGGGTTTCAGTAGGTGGCGGGTTTTGGTTATTAACAATACCGATCGGTCACAACGCCTGGTTTATTAAACTCACTCATGCCAGTCTTCCCAGCCAGAGGTTCACTGGGCGTTGATCGCTGATACCAAACATTTCTGACATAGTGATAAACAATAATCTTGATGTAACCATCATACCAATATCAGCGTTCAGCATTTGACTTTCTTTGAATAATAGCATCGTAATGACCACATTTAAGCCACGATTGGGTAATGACACATCGCAGTTAATGAAGTTTTCGTGAGAGACACAACAGGTGGTGAGACATGAGAGCTGTCAATAGGGCCAGCGAAATGTTCCTGCCGATTTCTGGAAAGCGGCGTAAACAAGATTTAACCAATCGCAGTTGAAAACAAACATGACGCACGAATGCAGAATATACCGTTCTTCGTATGCATATTCTCGTTAGACAATAATAATAACACAATCAATAAAAATATTAATAATTTAATAACAATAGTCGGGTCGTCGTCAAATAACAACAAAAACATCAACAATAACAACGTCAACAGCAATAACAATAACAGGTTAAAAATAAGCCTTACAGCCACCGTCTATACCGGAACATTAGCCACGTTGGCCA
>JABUQX010133087.1:20000-32500 GCA_015478945.1 Trachelipus rathkii | reverse complement strand
ATGCTAAGTACGCTTTATTAATGTGAAAACTTTGTTACGTCAGCATATATTGTTTTATCTTTGTATAAAGAACTTGATTTTATGTTATGTTTATCCAAAATATTACTCGAAATGTGACTTGAATCAATAGATCAATAGATCAATAGTTCAAGGATGGACAGGAGGGAGGTTGGATAGTGGTTTGATTTAGTGATTTACTGCTTTAGGGTATGTAAAAACGTAAATTTGGAAGTTATAAACATAAAAAGTGTAAGAAATTTTATTTATTTATTTATTTATTTATTTATTTATTTATTTATTTTTATCTTTTCTTGATGGTATTGAAACCATTATTTTCGAAATCTACAGACCCTATAACATATATAAAGACACCAACATTGTTGTTATACGAATGTTTACTAACTAGGCACCGCAGCAGCTCCAGCACCGGTGTCTGTGCCTACTCCTCAGACTCCTTCTTCCTCATTCTTCTTCTTCCTTCCTTCCTCCTTCTTCCTTCCTCCTTTCCTCCTTTCTTCTTCTTTCCTCCTCCTCCTTCCTCTGTTCTGCATTCCATGCATTTCTTCTTCTTTTTTCAAACTGGGGACCCCCTCCGGTGGGGTCCCTGGACTCCGAAGCCGAATCCAACTCCAACTCCGTCTCCGACTCCAACTCCTCTATCCTGTCTCCAAGTTTCAGTCTTCTACGATCATTTTAATTTTTTAATGGGGTGGGGTCCCCCCTTACAGAGGGACCCTTGGGGACGTAACTTCGTATACAACAGGGTTACATCACCCTCTAACCATCCTCCAAATTTTAACCCAATACGATAACTCTACCCCATGTAGATATATATCGAACTCGGAACCGGATGCGAAGAAGCAACCTCGGCGGAATGTAAAGTCGGAGAGCGTAAAAAAACGATCCCTTACAGGGATCGTTTTTCGGATTTCCTTCGGAAATCGAATCTTCGACGTAATAATAATAATAATAATGTGTATGTGTATGCGCACGCGCGCTCGGTCTGTGTCTGTCGGTCAAACAGACCTTCGGTCTGTTTGACCTCCAGGTGGTCGGTCGCCCGAACGCTTGTTAGGCCTAAACTCTCCCGCTCGGAAGCAGCCACAAGGGCGTAAGCGCAATATCGGCGTCCACCCTCGGGGGTGACCACCCTCTATATACATCCTACAGACTTGAAATTTACACGGATTCGAGCTTATCCCATATATAGATTATATTCCAAGTTTCAGACCGATAGCTCTATTCCTTCATATCGAAAAGGGTGGAGGCGGTCAAACTGCTCTGTCACTACTGTAGGGTCCAGACTTTACCTCACCTTGGTTAAGCTTAAAAAGGGTGCTTCTGGGTTTAATCAACGAGTTGATAAACTGTTTCGTTAATGACTATCAACTTCTACCTTTTCTCCCCAACTATCGTCCTATTAATTTACCCTAAGTGCTTTCCAAAGTTTTCGAATGTATCCTTAACAGAAAGGTTTGGAAACATCTTAAATCTTTTAATCTAATCTCCAATCGCCAATATTGCTTTCGTATGGAGCGCCCTAATGTGGATCTATTAACCATTCTGCCGGACTCTTGTTACTCAGTTCTTTGACATTTCGGTGAATCCTTTGCTTCAGCTCCTGACATATCGAGAAGCTACGATAGAGTCTAGAGCTAAGTTTTGATTTCTAAGCTTTCCTCTTTTGGCATCTATCCTACACTCAGTGGTTTTGTCTCTAATTTCATTTTCGGTCAATCTGTAGAAGTTGTTGTTGACGACTATTGTTCCTCTTTTAAATGAATTAATAGTGGTGTCCCTCAGGGTTCCTTCCAATCTCAAACTCTTTTTCTACTTTTATTAATGACCTTCTCTGTCCCTTCATCACCTTCCAATCCTATGCCTACGACTTTACCATTCGTTACTCCTTTGATTTTGAAACACGTACCAGTCAATTGCAAATAACTTATACTGAGAGGGTGGCCTTGGAGTAACTAATCACCAATTTTTCTCAAAGTTTTAATTGAAACAGAAAATATAGTTGTTCAACGCATCAAAAACTCAATTTCTTCATTTTTCTATACGACATAATCTTTCACACAACTATAACACCTTCTTCCAAAGCGCACAGCTCAAACGTTCGTCCGTCATTGATATTCTCAGTTTTTTTTTTTTTTTTTTTTTTTTTGCACCATTTCCGTTACTAAACAAGGTTCTAAAAGCTTGGATCTTCTGTGGCGCATTCAAAATTTCTTCACGCCACCTCATATACTTGATCGTTACAAGGGTGTTTTTCGTTCCGGTTTGGAGAATACCTTTCACATCTGGGGTGGTTCCTCTCCTACCGATCTCCTTGAAAATGTGAAATCTAAAGTTTTTCGTCTTGTCAACTCGTTCATCTTCACATACTCTCAAAAATCTCTTTCTGTCAGCGGATGTATTGCATCACTCTTTTTTTCTATGGTTATTACACCGGACGCTGCTCTTCTGAACTCTCTCTCTCTCTCTCTCTCTCTCTCTCTCTCTCTCTCTCTCTCTCTCTCTCTCTCTCTCTCTCTCTCTCTCTCTCTCTCTCTCTCACACACACACACACACACACACACACACACACACACACACACACACACACACACACACACACACACACACACACACACAACGGACGCTGCTCTTCTGAATTTTCCAGTCGTATACCTCTTTGATTGAGAAAGATTCGTGTGACTCTTCTTTCCACAAAGTTTCGTTCTTTCTTTATTTAAATGTCTGACCCCAAATCTGAAACGAACTCTCTTAACTATTTTTCCAACACCCTCAAAAAGCAAGTATCGGGACTTGTCGGCTGTAATTTGGTCCTAGCACTAGCAGTTAATTTCTTCCCAACTATGGTTGAATTCAGAGGAACTCATACCCTTCTCCACCAGAATATATATATATAAATATATATATATATATATATATAGTTATATATATATATATATATATATATATATATATATATATATATATATATATATATATATATATATATATATATATATATATATATATATATATATGGTGTTATTCTTATATTTGAATCGGTGTTCATGTTCGTATATGTGTCTACCGGAACATATCTTCAACTTGTTAGGGAAAAGAGTCAAACATTACTCTTTTGATGTTGGCTGAGGAAAGATGATTTTCTATTTTTATATTACTGTTTAGTTGTTATATTATTTTTTAGTTTAAACATTTGTTGCTTGTGAAAGTTGTGAAATATTTAATTATAATGTGTATGTTTTATGTATTAATGAAATGATTGCAGACGAACATAATTTATTAGGTTTATTCTATATCACAAGTTAATACTAGAACAAAACTTTATATTTCTCTTCCAATATCCCATGCTATATTACTGCCAAAGATCGAAATTTAACTTAGATTTAAATCTTGTTTATCGTATATATATATATATATATATATAGTAGTTATATATATATATATATATATATATATATATATATATATATATATATATATATATATAATATATATATATATATATATATATATATATATATATATATATATAAATATATATATATATATATATATATATATATATATATATATATATATTATATATATATATATAGTTATATATATATATATATATATATATATATATATATATATATATATATATATATATATATATATATATATATTCTATTTTTCTGTCTTCACAGCTTTTTGACATTCTAAACATATTTTTTGACATAAAAGTGTTAACAATTTTTCCTCAATATGATTTTAATTTTACCCTTATTTTTTTAGTTTTCATTTTGGAACAGAAATTTGTGACTTCAGGTTTCTGCAATCATGATCCATCTTGGTTAGGTTTAGGGTTTTTTGCAAACTAATGATCCATCTCGGTTAGGTTTAGGTTTTTGCAAACTAATGATCCATCCAGATAGGTCGTACTGTACGGCTTTTTAAGTCTAGGTTAGGATAAAGTGTGGTTAGGTAGACACCGATTTAATATATATATATATATATATATATATATATATATATATATACATATATATCTACAATATATATATATATATATATATATATATATATATATATATATATATATATATATATATATATATATATATATATATATATATATATATATATATATATATATATATATATATATATATATATATATATATATATATATATATATATATATATATATATATATATATATATATATATATATTTATATATATCATGTCAACTGTTCGTTCATACATTTGTTTAGCCAAGCCGAGCGGCTGGCTTGACTGGCAGGGCTCATGAATTAGAAGGCCATCACCCAAGCCAGTCAAGCCAGCCGCTCGGCTTGGCTGAACAAATGTATGAACGAACACCGATTCAAACAGAATTTTCCCTTTATATATATATATATATATATATATATATATATATATCTATATATATAGTATACACATATATATATATATATATATATATATATATATATATATATATATATATATATATATATATATATATATGGCCAGCATCCCGAAGAGTTCAGGCATGTAACTAGAAAACTATAACATCTACAGGAAAATAAATAACATTTTTGATTTCAGCATGTAATTTCATCGAAGAAACTTAAAAAAAAAATTATTTTATTCTAATATTTATTAATAACTCCTTATATATTAGTAAAAATCTTAGACTTGAAATAGTGCACGCTCTGATTGACCTTGAAATCTGCATTAGTCTCGAGAGAAAAAGTTGCCAAATAGCAGTTGCCACGGAGGGACAGAGGGGGGGACTTCGTCCCCCCCGTCGTCCCCCGGTAGGCCGAGAAACCCCGACTCTATCCATCGTTCTTGTTTACCCGTGGGTATTCGTCCGTTTAAAAAAAAAAAAAATTCAACATTTGGCCCCTTTGCGTCATATGTCAGAGTAAGCGGCATCTTCGAATTGTCAAAAAACTGTAATATTTTCAACATTTTTAACAATTTTAATTTTTTAAAAAGCGTTTTTTTTTTTTTTTTTTAATTTCCGCGGTAAAAATGTTTCCTGATTAATAAAATGATATTTATTTTCGTGTACCTGTTATAGTTTTCTAGTTACATGCCTGAACTTTTCGGGATGCTGACCTATATATATATATATATATATATATATATATATATATAGTAGTAGTTATATATATATATATATATATATATATATATATATATATATATATATATATATATATATATATATATATATATATATATATATATATATATATATATATATATATATATATATATATATATATTTTTATTTATATATATATATATATATATATATATATATATATATATATATATATATATATATATATATATATATATATATATATATATATATATATATATATATATATATATATATATATATATATATATATATATATATATATATATATATATATATATATTAGAGGTGTAGCGGATAGTGATTTTTCACTATCCGCGGATGCGGATGCGGATGCGGATGCGGATAGTTAAAATCACTATCCGCGGATGCGGATGCGGATGCGGATAGTTAAAATCACTATCCGCGGATTGCGGATGCGGATAGCGGATAGTTAAGTTTTTAGAGTTTTAGCCACAGGTACTTCACACACACACACACACACACATATATATATATATATATATATATATATATATATATATATATATATATATATATATATATATATATATATATATATATATATATATATATATATATATATATATATATATATATATATATATATATATATATATATATACCCGTTATCAGAGTGCAGGACGCTTGGACCCAACTCTTTTGCACCCCACCAACCTCTTTCCCAAGCCTCCATCCATTTGGAAAAGGTTATATATATTAATGCTTTAAATTAATAATTCCAAATTATGTTTCAATAACAAAAGCTTCAGAGCCCTTTCAGAGGAGAGTTTGCTTCTCTTTTCGTCGTAAATGAGATCTGCACCACTGAAAGACGCTCACTAGCCACACTTGTTAAAGGGCTTGCTAAGATTTTTTTTCCTGGTGACTTCTGAAAGATGTGGAAAACTTTTACAATTATTACGCCACAAAACCAGTGGATCTTTATCTGATTTCAAGCTTTTTCTCTTTTGATACTCTTCGATCAATGATAGTGTCTTTTGACACCTCCGAACATCGCTGCTAGATTTGTGCTAGAAGCCAAAAAAACGTTCATGGATTCGGCAATGATATCGCTAATAGATGGTAATTGCGTGTCTGTTTCTGTGATCTTTTGCTTTTTATTGGCTAGTGATAGTTCCGCCTTTAGCAGCATTTCATCGCATAGGCATCCCAAATTAATTTTAACAGTCTGTGAAACACGTGATTCAAGAAATTTTGTTTTGTATCTAGGATTTAGAAAAGTTGCAATTGCACATGCGTCATCGTTTTGCAGAGTTTGAAATCTATTATCTATCTCCATCATGACTGTTTCTGTGATCCTTGAAAGTCCGTTACTTTTAATATATATATATATATATATATATATATATATATATATATATATATATATTAAAGATAGTTTTTTTATATATATATATATATATATATATATATATATATAAGGTAGTGCACACACGTTACTCATAATAATTCATTGATGAATACTATCCGCTATCCGCAAAAAATTTATGCGGATGAGGTTGCGGATGCGGATAGTGAAAATGCGGATGAGGTTGCGGATGCGGATAGTGAAAATTGATGCGGATATCCGCATATGCGGATGCGGATGCGGATATCCGCTACACCTCTAATCTCTATAAAAAGATAGATATATATATATATATATATATTTATATATATATATATATATATATATATATATATATATATATATATATATATATATATATATATAAAAGGCTATGAAGCTGAACTCTTATATAATTAAAAGTAGTGGGGAGATGCTGATTGGCTTAAGGCGATCTTCGATTATTCTCAAGATACATCAGTTGAATCGTATTGGCTCGGACTCTGAGAAAGACGGAAATGGTGCCAATGGTCAGATGGATCAGATGCTACTGGTATATATATATATATATATATATATATATATATATATATATATATATATATATATATATATATATATATATATATATATATACAGTATATATATATATATATATATATATATAAAGAGTTACATTAGCAGCATACATATAAGTATATATATATATTATAATTGTTATATATATATATATATATATATATATATATATATATATATATATATATATATATATATATATATATATATATATATATATATATATATATATATATATATATATATATAGATATATGTATATATCCCTTTGCAAGCATATATATATATATATATATATATATATATATATATATATATATATATATATATATATATATATTTTTTTTTTTTTTCTTCTTTTTTCTTTGCTTCTTTATCTACCTTTTTTCCCAAGAGTGAAGTAAGAGCGCTACAAGCACGGAAAGTATTATAGGAGACTATGACACATGTCGAAAAGAAAGCCCAGCCTTACTGCCCCCTTTGTACCATTAATTATGCAACCTAATCCAAACAGCAATCACTCAAAGCTTCATGGAACAGTTATGACCTCACTATGGTAAATCGTCAATGTAAGGGGTCAACTTTACCCAGGTGGGCCACAACCATGCCCCCCCACACAAAACCCCGCCATTCTCTCCTATCATGCACCTTTATTCCCGCCTCTGCCAAACTCACATTTCTCTTCTTCAGACATTCGCTCACCGACTCAATCCACTTTCTTTTGGCCTCCCAGCCGGTCGGTTCCCCACACACACTTTCCACTATACATCCGCTTAACCAAACTGCTCATCTATCATTCATCCTTTCCACGTGACCAAACCATCTTCAACATACTTTCATTTATCTTCATTCAGACATTCGTTCACACGACTCAATCCCCTAATAAGTTCAATTCCTCATTTTATTAATTCTTCTCACCTAGCATGCCCCTAAGATTGTCCATCTGAACACATTGAACTTTAGATCTATACTTCTTATTCCAGACCATAGTCTCACTACCATACAATAACACAGGTAACAACATACCCTCATGTAAGACCCTAGCGCACTCAAGACTTAGTCCCTTTACATTCACCAACGATTTAATTGCACCAGCAACCTTCCTGCCATTCACAACTTTCCTACTACACTCTGCATCATCCGTTCCCTTCTCATCCAACACATACCCTAAATATTTAAACCCAGACACTTGCTCCAGCTGCTCACCATCTAACATAACTTCACACTGAGGACTGTCCTCACTCACAACCATAACCTTACTCTTATCTACGTTTACTTTCAAACCCCTCCTTTTACATACCCTGCCAAATCTCTCTACCAATCCTCTCAAACTCTCTTCAGATTCGCCACACAGAACCAAATCATCCGTATATAATAGGTAGGGAACCCTCCACTCATCTCCATTCTCCATCATTCTAACACCATTTCCTGCCATCCCCACCTCGGATTCTTTCATAACCCCATCCATATACAAATTGAATAACCAAGGAGACATAACACAACCCTGTCTCACTCCGCTATTAATCGTAAACCAATCACCATTGACACCATTTATTCTTACACACGCTTCACTATCGTCATACATACTTTTGATTCCGTTCAGAAGCCTACCACCAACACCATATATCACTAATACCTGCCATAAAGCTTCCCTATTAACTCTATCATACGCCTGTTGTAAATCCATAAAACCTAAATATAATTTATTCTTCTTCTCCCTCATTTTCTCAATCATTTGTTTCAATGTAAAGATTTGATCCACACATCCTCTACCACTCCTAAACGCACCTTGTTCTTCACCAATCAGTCCTTCAGTCACTCGACGCATATACCTTCCCTACAACACTCAATAAACTTATTCCCCTATAATTTCTACAGTTCCCCTTTTCTCCCTTACCCTTATATAAGGGTACTATTACCGCTCTCCTCCAATCCCTTGGAACTATACCCTTCCATAAACGCTTTATTACACAACTTCCAAATCCAATCAATCACCATCTCGCCTCCGTTCTTGAATTTCACTAGTAATTTCATCTATACCTGCAGATTTACCATTTTTCAACTTTCTCACTCTATCCATTACCTCCTCCTTACTAATAACCTCATCCCCAAAATACCTACTCCTTCTTGCACCATCAAAACCACACACATTCACTAACACCTCATCATTACTGTTAATATTGTGCAGATTTTCGAAGTGTTCTTTCCACACTCTCACATCCATTTCATCAGTTACAAAAGTACCATTTCCTATTCATTATTCTAAGCAGACTCCCCTTATTCTCATTCTTCGCGCTTCCTTCCAGAAGAGCTTCCTATTCCCTTGTATGTCCTCATTCATCCTCCTTCCAAACTGTTCATTTACCTCTTGTTTTCTCCTACGTATGCACCTTTTAGTATTTCTTTTTTCCTCCTTATATAATTCCAAGCATCTTTCTTTTGAAACTTCATCATTTGCTTTTAGTACATTCAACCACGCTTCTTTTTTACCTTTAACCGCTTTCATCACCTCTTCATTCCACCATTCGCTGTTAACATTCTTACTTCCTACTTTAGCACATCCACACACTTCCTTTGCACTACTAACAATTGCTTCCTTCATTTGCCCCCAGATTTGTTCAGTATCAATTCGTTCACTTTCAACCGATTTACTAGCGAGCACTCTTACATACTTATCCTTATTGTCTTCATATATATATATATATATATATATATATATATATATATATATATATATATATATATATATATATATATATGTATATTAGCAGTTATATATATATATATATATATATATATATATATATATATATATATATATATATATATATATATATATATATATATATATATATATATATATATATATATATATATAGTTATATATATATATATATATATATATATATATATATATATATATATATATATATATATATATATATATATATAAAGTGCAAAAAAGAACCTATTTTTTTAAACGTTTTTTTTTTACACGAGCAGAAAGCAATTGATTTTTTTCCTTTTTTTTTTTATTAAATAGTATATTATTATATTAGTGTGTTTTTTTTATTATTTCGAGCTAATCGTTCCAAATATAGCCTTCCATACACCCCCCCCCATCACCACTTATTAGTTTCACGACCTCCGGTCGTGGGGTTTGCGACGTCTCGAAATTGCCTGCCCGTTCTGATGCGCGGTCTTCAAAATATTTCTGTTCCATATACTGTAACTGTCCGAAATAAATAACTAGTTTTATGGTGCATGCATGCAGCTTGAACACCAATTAAATCGGTCATATGTGTTATTTAAAATCGGTCAAATGTGTCATTTCGAATCGATCAAAGGTGTCATTTAAAGAAAGGGAGCCAAACATGAGACATGCGAAGCTTTTTCTATGCTCTAAAAATTATATAAATTTTAATTTCCTGATGTTTTTTATTGGGTTCTACAATTTTTTTATAATAAAAACTAAAGATTTATCATTAATATCTGCGAATTAAATGACAGATTCCTTTTGACTTTTGCCAACTTTTCAAAACTTGGAAGTAACGACTGACATTCTGGCAGTCTATGTAGATTTTAAATGTTCAACACCTTGACGCGATCGTTATTTTGAATTGTCAGTGTTCAGAAGCGTAAATAAAATTTCAAAAACCTAAGTTGTTCCAAACATTGAAATTATTCTTAAAGGTTCATAACAAACAGAACAACTTTATATATATATATATATATATATATATATATATATATATATATATATATAAATAATATATATATATATATATATATATATATATATATATATATATATATATATATATATATATATATATATATATATATAAAGAATCTTTTTATTCTTCTTTGCTGGGTTTCGAACCCGAGCACTTGGTGTTGGTTATATAGCAAGTGATTTACCACTTGACCACGAAAAGCTAAAAGGAAACAACTTTGAAAGAATACTTTCTTCCCAAAGTAAGGCATGTCAATGCTTTGACGATGACCTTTGACAAGCTTCAAGGGTCAAACAGGGATCCACTCAGAGAGATAATGTATCAATATCAATTTTACAACTGCTAATACACTCACAGTTTGAAAAGATAAAGAATCCTTTAATTCTCTCTTGCTGGGTTTCGAACTCGAGTCCTTTCTGTTGGTATAACAAGTGTTTTACCACTTCACCACGATGAGATAAAAGGAAACTTAACATTAAAAGAATAATTTCTTCCCAAAGTAAGGCATGTCATTGCTTTGACAATAACCTTTGACAAGCTTCCTTGTATTCTTGATCGTTTTGGAGATGAACAAAATATTTTAGACTTTTCCTAACCTCCTATCCTCCAACTTATCCAGTTAAACTTTTTCCTCCTCTGGGCTCCTCCGATCACATTTTTATCTTTGTATCCTGTTATCTCAAGTCGTCTGCATGGATGATTCTCGGAGTGTGATGCTCGCATTACTGAGGGGATTATCTCTGACATGGAGAAGTACATTTCATATTATTTCATTTCAAATAACCCAAATAAACCTTGGTTTAATTTTGATTGTTCCCGTGCTATTTACCTTAAAGACACTGCCTTCAGAATTTACAGTCAACATCAGAACCCAGAAACCCACGCAACTTTTATCTCGTCTCAATATTATGCACATTTTATTCTTCGTGACAGTAAAAGCTCTTTTCTCCTTAGAAATTGTAATAATCTTATTGCTTCCTCTTCAAACGTTCTTTCTGGTATTTTGCAATAAAAAAAATATTAACTCTAACATTGCATCTCCTCTTTAACCTTGGAGTAGTCTTGGAGCAACTCACCTCTAATCTCTCCCAAATTTCTAATTGTTGCATTGAGAACAAGGTTATTTTCAATGACTCAAAAACTCAATTCCTCCATCTTTCTACTTGACATAAACTTTCACACAACTATGACATCTTTTTTGAAATATTCTTAATATTCTTGGTGTTTCTTTTTCTGGAGACTTTAATTGGTAGAATAACATTACCAGTAGTAGAGGGACGGTATTGGTGAACACAATGTATTAAATTTGAGGTACTATTTGTTTTTTGGGGGCGTTTGTATCCCCAACGTCACCTGTTAACTTCATTTTTAACATTCTCTCTTCCGATTCTCTTGCATATTTATCAGCTTCCAGTTTCGCTTTACGTTCTTCCTTTTCTTGTTTCATTTTTCGTTCTTCGGCTTCTCCCTTATATTTCCTCTCTTCTGCGTCAGCTTTAAGTTTCTTTTCCTCTAAATCAGCCGCAATCTTTTGTAACTCAATCTCTTTCTCTTTATCGATTCTCCTCTCTTCAATCTCCCTTTCTTTAATAGTTTCTCTCTCCTTTGCCCTTTCTTACCGAAGAAAGCTAGCAGCTTCTGCTCCCGTGATA
>JABUQX010133087.1:0-17500 GCA_015478945.1 Trachelipus rathkii | reverse complement strand
ACTTTTCTTTCATGTAACGCTCCGAATAATTTTTCGTATATTTTTTATTTCTCCGTTACTTTTAGTCGTTACAATTATTGATATTCTCGACTCTTCTTATGAATGCTGATAGCCAGATTTGAACCCACCCGATCAGCTAAAAAATCTTTATATATGTATATATATATATATTAATATACCTAATCATTATATATAATATATATATATATTATATATATATATATATATTACTATATAATATCTATAATATATTAATATATATATATACTATATATATATATATTATTATATTAATATATATATATTTATATATATATAATATATAATATATATATAATATATATTATATATATATTATAATATTATATATATATATATCTATATATATATATACTATCATAATATATAATATATATAAGACATAAGGGGAATTTGCACTAAAATAAATATGATTGGGATGGTTGCTTTCCCGTCGTAGCTGATGAGATGAATATTCACTAGACATAGAATGATAGGTGGGAACAACACTTTGACGAAAATCTGAACATACTATTGGCACAGATCATGGGGCAGTGTCAGGGAGGAGCAGGGGGAGCAGCTCCGCGCCCCCCCCACCCTGTGAAAAGTTTTTACTCTTTAATAGAGTCTTACCTGCGCCGAAATTTTTTGAATCCAACGTCCGATTCTCGGGTGCGTTTAAGAACAAAGAGTACGTTTCTACGATATCATATATATATATATATATAATTATATATATAAATATATATTATATATATATATATACTCTATATATAAATATATTATTATATATATATATAATATATAATATATATATATACTTATACTTATATATATATAATATTATATTATATGAGTATGGCCGAAGGCTACGTTGCGAATCGGTCATTTTCCTCACATTTCTTATGCCGAATACGAGGTACATTCTTTCTCACTCATATTTATATCTGTTTCTTTTATCATTGTAGATAAGAACTGATTGTTGTTATTCCATCTAATGCTTTTTTTTAAGGTGATTATGTATAATATAAAATTATCTAGTTTGTGTTCATCGGATTTCTCATATTTATTAGGTGACCATTAAGTTCAAAGACACTGAAAAAGGTTATCAGCTCCGTGAGCCACTCTAATTACTTCAACAGCCTCCTCAGTGTAAAGTTATAGTTTTATAGTTCAATTTCATCATATCATGGATATTAGTGAGAAACTTGGTACCGTTACGTTTTACTTTAATTATAATGAAATTTTGTCGTATTTACCTCTTTAAACAGAGGCAATTATTGAAAACACATGATTCTTACTTGTCCATATGAGGTTAGCTCTCTCTTTAAAAAACAACTATTTTTCATTACACACACAGCAATTAGAGGTTCAACATACTCTTGCTATTACTTATTATTTTTCTGTTAAACATCTTTGAATCATTTAGTAAAATTACTAGACCTCTACCACAATGTGGCACGAGAATTTAAAGGCAGTGACCATATATATTATATCTTTATAATATAATATTTAATATATATATAATATATTAATATAATAATATACTTATAATTATAATTATATATATATATTTATATATATATATTAGTTATATTGTTTGCAGTAAATTTGAATAAACAGGAAGAGAGGCTCAGTAGTAAAAAATGGAAAATGGTGCTTTGAAACGAAGAACAGATACCACCCAAAATAAGCTTCAAACTAAGTACACACAGAGGCAATCCCCTCCTACTTCGACCTTATTTCTGGTGATGAAAACCTCTACGACCACAGGCCCCAGCACTCGACGGGTCCAAGAATTGGTCCAGCATTTCGGAGCTCAGCGTTTCAATAGATGACAGCTCACGGAAATTGACATTAGGTTAGATTCGTTGGACATCATCTATGATTTCGCTGAAGAAAAACACAGTTACTGAAAATTGTTGTTGGATTCCCACCTAAGACCTTAATTTTTGTGGAAGATGCTACCCACTTAAAAGAGGAATTTCAATTATGAATGGTTGGAGGCATATTCACCTTGGTGACAACAAATATTCCAGGCGCCTAAAGGGAACATTTTATATATATATGTTTTTTGTGTTTTTTTTTTTCCACCAAATAAAGTTCGGTCAGAGGAGGTCCTAGGGTCTTTAAATGATAAGACCTTATTACTAAATATTAACCAGATCGTTCATGCAGTTTATGTAAGGGACAACCCAAACACAGAGTTGCATAACGCTGTCGAAAGCTGCAACATGTTCCTACAGGACGTGTACGGTATCTAGACATCCAAATTAACCAGCAATCTAAGACAATCATAGAAGAAAATAAAAAATATATTTACTCGTCAATAATTCTCATGCTGTGACATTTTCTGGTACGGCGAATTACCGCTATCGGGTTAAGCATCACGATGAGGGAGTGTTGCAAAATTTTGTGCTCTTTACGAATAGAGATGCCGGAGATCAGTCATTGAAAAACCATTTTGAAAAAGGGAAGAAAATGGCCACATTCCAAAATTAGTCAGATTCAGAATGACGATCATTTCTCTATGGTGTTACTAACCTATAAGGAAAACATCGTTAATAAGGTAAGGAAGCGTGCACGTATAGCTACTAGCAGTTGAAACCGCTGATATTTCTGACAAGGAACAATCTATCCCATTAGTGGTTTGCGCATATCTCGGAACAAAGAGTCCGATTGAGTCCAAAGAGGGCAGTTATTGGCTTTGTAGAACTAAAAAGCGCTTGACGCAAAACCTTGAGAAAGCCTTGGACAAGTTTTGTCACGCGAAGAAACTGGAATCCCAATGTGAATACCACGGTGGGCTTGGGTTTCCGAATGGGCTGTTCTACATGTTGAAAAGAAGGGGTCTGTACCAAGCAATATTGCGGAAAAAGTCATAAAAACAGCATTTCTTTCATTGCTACTTTCACACAAAAAAAAAATCTAGTTGTTAACATGATATTGAACACAATAACCAGAAAAAGTCCACATACTGTTGGGGAAAACTAATAAAGGACATTATTACGTTTCTCCGCGGTTCGGGTCCTTGAAAGAAAAAATCAATGCCAATTATCCTTAGCCCGTATCCGACCAGATGGACCGAACAAACACAAGTTCACTTCAGGAGTGATTTAAGGGCACCTTTGCAAGAAGTGATGCAAGCGATTTAGCAAACCACTTTCCATTGAAGGGAAATACCACCACAAGAACAACGCTTTTCAGTTGCATCAGCGGCATGTAAGTCGTCATTCATCATGGCTATGATATTGATAGCGAAGTACTCTGCGATGTTAGAGCCATTTGTAAATGCTCTCCAATCCAAGACCTTGGATATGGTCAAAACCTCGCAGCACATGCAAACATATTGCTGGACAATGGTTAGGAGCCATCGGAAAATCGAATAAATACGATGAGTGTGTTAAAAGAAGCTAATAAAATCGCCGAGCAACTGGGACTTGATCTGAATTTACCACGGATTTTTGTAGGCAGCAGCCCCGCAGCAACCATCCAGCAACAATCCCACGGGATTCTGGAGAAGATCTTAATAACTCCGTATCTGGATTCAATAACCTCTTCTTTTGGAATTACGGTTTTCTACTGAAATTACACCTGTTATGCATGACATATCGTACAAATCCTTATTCCACATGCTACTCAATAACAAATCGTTAGGTTAAAGCAAAGACAAGGCTTTACATTTTTGTAGTTTTTATCACTTAGAAGGCATGAGAACAAGAGCTCGAACTTTCGGTACAAATTTGGAGGACAAGAAACTGAGTAGTGAAGAGCTAAAAGATCTTGTTGTCTCCCAGGTCTTAAAGGAAGAATTGAACCTTTATTTTCCGTCGACGAAAAGGCTTGATTATCTACTAGCCCAGCGATGCACACCACCTTACAGTAGACACTCTTTCAGTACTCTTGCAAAGTTGTATCAGGAACCTTGTCCCGCAATCTACTAATGAAGAAGACAGGTTAAACGGACGGGCTATGATGAGTGTACATAGAAAATTTGTGTTTGACAATTATGATTATTTTATTCACACAGTAGTTGATAATTTTCGTTGAACCCAAGGAAATACTTTTTAATTAATTCAGTTTTGCAACTGCTCTATATTCTAAATTTTATATTATTGCATATTGTATTTGATATATCTTTTTCAAGAAATACTTGTCTTTCTAATATTAATCATCTTAATATATCCACTACAAATGTTTCATTAGTTTTAGTCTTCTATAATATATATGATTTTATATATATACATATATAAATATATTAAATATATATATATAATATATATTTATTATTATTATTATATAATATATATATATATATATATTTACTATATTATTATATTAATATATATATATTTATATATTTATATTATAATTATATATAGCTATATATAGATATATATATATTATTATTATGATTATATATATAAAATATATATAATTATATAATATATATATATATATTACATATCAATATATATATAAAGACGACCACAACAAAAACCCAAAAAAACATCCCACACACAACACACACCCCCCCACAAAAAAAAAGAAAACAACACAAAAAAAAAAAAACAAACAAAGAAGTATATATTTATATATATACTATATAATATATATATTTTATATATTATATAATATATATATATATATTATATATATTAATACTATTATATTAATACGTAACTAATTATAATTATATAATATATATATTATTATAAATATACATATCTATTATATATAATTATATATATATATATATATTTATTATATTTTATATATTATAATATATTAATATATATATAATATCTATATATATATCTATCATATATTTAATATATATTATATAATATGATATATATAATAATTATATATATTATATAATTATATATATATATATAAGCTCTTAAATTTAAGCTGCCCCCACCCCCCCTAGCTTGGAAGCTGGCGACGCCCATGTTGACAGTAATGGAGAGGTGATATTGAATGTGTGTGGGTTTGATATGTGTATGAGGTAATGTGTTAGAGCGAGAAAGTTGACAAAATGGTAAATCTGCAGGGTATAAGATGAAAATTACCGGTGAAATGCATTCAGAACGGAGGCTACGATGTGTTCGATTGCGATTTGGAAGTTGTTTGTAACAAAATGTTTATGGAGAACATAATTTCGAGGGATTGGAGGAGAGCAGTAAATAGTACCCTTTATTAAGTGTATAAGAATAGGTAACTGTAGAGAATTATAGCGGAAAATAGTTTATTAAGTGTAGTAGGAAAGATATATATTTATATTTTGGTCGAAAAAATGCGTCAAGTGACTGAAGGACTGATTGTGAAGAACAAAGTGGCTTTAGAAGTGGTAGAGGATGTGTGGATCGAATCTTTACATCTGAAAAATGATTGAGAAAATTGAGGAGTAGAAGAATAAATCATGTATTTACTCTTCTTTTGCATTTGCAACAGGTGTTAATGAAATGCATTTAATACGGAAGCTTTATGGCAGGTTGTTACTTGTATATTGGTGTTGGTGGTAAGTTTCTGAATAGAATCAAAACGTATGTTATGACGATTAGTAAAGCGTGTGATAAAATATATGGAGTGAAAGTGATTGTCTTTAATATTATAGCGGATGAGGCGGGATGTGCTCATGTCCTTCTGTTATTTCATTTGTATATGGTGGGGTATATGAAAAAGATTAGAGTGGAGATTGCAAGGATGGTATTAGAATTCAGGTTGTGGAGTCTTTCAAAATTTCCGACTCTAACTCGATCACCCTATTTCAAATTTCCGACTCGACACACTTCCGGACTCCGACTCCAACCTCCACTCTTCAAAATTACGACTTCCCCGCTCCGGCGATCAGACTCCACATCTCGTTTAGAAGATGGAGTAGGAAAGAGTGAGGATAGCCCTATCTATTATATGCGGAAGTGTTTGGTTTTTGTGTGGCGAATCTGAGAGAGTTGAGAGGATTTGTATAGAGATTGGCAGGGTGTTGTAATGAAGATGTTTGAGGTAAGCGCTAGATAGAAGTAAGGTATACGGTTTAAGTGAGGACAGTTCTTCGGTGCTGAAGTTATGTTAAATGGTGAGCGCTGGAACAAGTGTCTGGGTTAAATATTTTGTATTTATGTTGCATGAAAAGGGAAATGGATGATGCAGAGTGTAGTAGGAAGTTGTGATGGCAGGAAGGTGGCTGGCATAAATCGTTGGTGGATGCCAAAGGACTAAGTCCCTGAGTGCGCTAGCGTCTTACTGAGGATATGTTTTTTAATATAATATAATGTTGAAATTTTAAATATACACAAACCAATAAATTGCTTAAGATACCGTAATTCATGTCATAGCAAAAGCTAAAGTAACGGAGTAACGGAATAACGGATCGTAACGGCAACTCCGTACTTTTCCTTTCAAAGAAATGGAATAACGATAACGCAACTTTACTTTTTCCGAGTAACGGAGTAACGTAAACGGACTACTTTTTTTAGTAACGATGCCCACCTGTATTAAATATATATCATATATTTATATATATATAGATTATATATATATATATTATATATATATATATATATATATATATATTAATATTAATATTATATATATATATATATATACTATATTATATATATACTATATATTATATATATATTTATATTTTAATTTATGTTAAGAAAATATTAATAAAAATAAAATTTAAAATTTAAATTTTATTCACTATAGACTACTCGTTTTAATATTCAAACCAATAAGACAATTGTCATCATCAAATATTAAAAATAAAATTACTAAAATGGAATGTTTATTGAGTGCGTGTGAACAAAACAGCTGATCTCGCGTTAAGCGCGTGTTTCTATTCACGATGCAACGATGAGACTTTGCAATGTCAGATAGAAACTCAGTAGAAACATTTAATAAATTTAAGAGTAAATTTATTAAATACTTTATTACATCCATCCTGGTTTGAAAATATTATAAATAAATTATTTAAAGATATATGCAACTGCGACAAAACGATTATCAAATATAAAACCTTACCTGGAAATTCGCATTTGTTGTTGAAGACAGGATACCAAAAAGATCTTTCGTAAATCTGTCTGCGCTGCAACAATTTTTACGATTATAAATACATATTAATAATTTAAAATGAACACCTTTTGAATATTAAGAATATTGCCACATTATATACACTTTTTAAAAATACAACCACATAAAAATATTTAAAGGGAAGACGTACGAATTTTAAAATAAAATACAACTTTTACACTTTCATTATATAATTTAAAACACCTTACATTTCAAGCTTTTCAAAAACAACAACAGACAGACGCACAAGAACAGTGCAGTTGGAATCAAAAGCCTATTAGTCAATTCACACACAACAAGAATCAGACCTCATGGACGAATCTCATCAACAAAAGGGCCCAAATTCGCTCTTGCACCGCTTTATATGGACTCCACACTACTAGATACATTTATATCCAAATGGTCGATAACAGTTAAAAGATGCAAAGAAAGATGTGTACGACAATTCGTTTACTGCAACAAGATGAATTCCACTATACCGTTCAATTAGACAAGAGGAGGAGTTGTGTGGCAGCAGCATTACAAGAGAAAAAGAAAAAAAACAATATTTCTCCAGAAAATTAACCAAAAAGTAAACTTGCACTATTTGAAAATTGCTGTGCAATTTTCAAATTAAATTTAAAAAAATAATATAAGCAAGCTTATCCAATCAAATGATTCTTCATATATCATATATAATATTATATATATTATATATATTATAATATATATATATTATATACTATTATATATATATATATATGTATATATATATATATATATATATTTGGTCAGTGTACAGGACCACCAGGACTCACAAAGCGGCCACACTGGGGTGAAAAAATCAACACCATTGGCGGGTCCTCGGTCTTACATATTTCCAAACGTCAAAAAGCATTTAAATAGAGAACAGAAACGATATTTCAGTCACTTAAATAAAACAAAAAACTAAACAAAGAGTTGTATCCTCTGCAGTTATTAAAGTCCTCAAGTATGTACATAACAAAATTCAAATATTAATAGAGAATATTCACTTCTTAGTAAGAAACAAGAAAATGCATTTATACTTAAGCTGGGAAGTTTCGGATAGCTATGCGATAATCTCTTTTGGAAGGTTTTAAGGGATCGTAAAAGTAGGAAAATAACGGCGGCGAAAGAGTCCAGCTCGGGGACAAATCATTAATGAAGATATGGCGAACAGATTGGGGGGTATGACTTCGACAAAATTTGGCAAGGGAGGGGGTTCCCGTAACATATAGTGAACTGTTGAGTGATACTGCGTATATCGGCCGAATACGGAGGCGTGCATGTATCACTTCGTGTAAGGGTTTTCGTCGGTGGCGGGAAGACCACTCCCCGAAGATCGGCTTTATATTTCTAAGTTTTCAACTCCTCTTGATCATCTCGTCAGCGCTCCTTTGCCACACAAGATCGAAAAACTTGTCGGAGAGCGCGATGTATCGGTTGAATGGGAAGGTAGGCCTTTGGTCGAATGGCATCGGGAGCGTACCTGGAACAACTCGAAAGATGAGGAGGTAGGCCTTTTGGCCTCTCTGTTCAACGATTTCACATTGCCAGTTACCGCTACATGGAGAAGGGTCCAACATAAAATAACTTTGTTTCTTGCGGGAATGGAGCAGCCGAAGAAATGGCTGCACAGCAGATACCATTGTGTATTTTTAGAATAGGGGTTTTAGCGCTTTTTTTGTAAAGCGGCCCGCTGGAAAACAAGGGGGGCGAATCTGAAAAATAACATCTAAGATTTTTATCTTGAGTTAAGGATAAGAATATCGAGAAGCGCAATCATTATAGCCCATTAATTCTGCTGATGAAAATTGAAGCCGAGGGGGCGAGGGTCATGGGCAAAGGTGCGATCAGGAAAGCGCAGCAGATGCGCTCACACTGTTCCCGGTTTTAGAGCCAACAGTAAATACTGGAGTAAACTCATCATGAACTGTGGAATGAGACAAAATCGATGCCTGTAACAGGGCAGCATGAATGGCTTGATTTGGAGAGAGAGGCCGAGCAAGCAAATAGGGTGGCGAGACGGGAGAACATCCAAGGGTTGTATCCTTCAATTTCGTATTGAGAAAGGCCAGCCACCTTTTGTAAGGAGTATTATAGGAAATTTTTTTTTTTTTTTTTAAAGGGGGAAAATGACCCGTGTTCGCAAATGGCCAGAAATTAGGATTCTGAACTCCTGCAGAATCCGGTGTCAGGGCAGACGGTATTTGGGTTTTGAAAACGAAGGTAACTTGTACACATGATGTATTCTCTTCAAAGAGAGAGTGGCATCACACTTGGCTTCAACTTCAAGGCTTACCCGGGGGACGATCGGAAGGTCCAGTGGAGAATAACGGATCGCCTCGTTTTTGTTATGGATCCCAGATGCAAGGTAGAGTTAGGGGAAGCCTGACCATAATACTACACCAGCCATAGTCAAGCTTACGATTCCGAACTAGGGCGATATACTAGACGTAAAAACTGGACTTCTGCTGATCCAGCACCCAAAGATTTTGAGGCGAGATGACGTAACAGGTCAAGAGCGCGGATGACAAGTTGTTTTTAGGTATTTAATATGCGGTTGCATATGTTTTAGTGGCGTCTAGGATGCAGCCCTAGAAACTTCTGAACCTGGAAGTACAGGAATGGGCGAACCATTATAAGGTTAGGTTCGTGGGAAAGAGGATGGCAAGTTCTTCAGATTACCCTTTTTGCTTGAAAGCTCACTGCTTGAGGTTTTTGGTGGGAAAAATGGAAGCCATGGGAGTTACGCCATTGTGAAATAAGACAACAATAAATAGCAGTATATATATATATATATAATTATTATATTATATACTATATATATATATTATAATATATATATATATATATATATATATATATATATTATATATATATATATATTATATAATATATATATATATATTAATATATAGTTTTATTATTTATTAAGATTATATTTTATCATATATATTATTTTTAATATATAATATATAATTATATATCTATATATATATATATATATATATATAGTATATTATTATCATATATTATTATATATTTTATATATCTATATTAAATATATATATATTATAATATATATATACAAAATATTTACAAAAATATATATAATATATATATATATATATATATATATATATATATATATTTATATATTATATATATATATATATTTATATATATAATATTATATAAGCTTTCGAGCAAAATATATTTATATATATAATATATATATATATATACTATATATATATATATCATAATATATATATATATATATTATATATATATTATTATATATATATTCAGTAAAAATTTCCTTAACAAACTTTTCATTGACACATTATAAAATGTATTATTAATAATGAATAAATAATAATTAGAAATATTAATACTAATAATAATAATAAAATAATTACTTAATAACTAATTATTAATCAATAAATAATAATAATAATAATAATAATAATAATAATAATAATAATAATAATAATAATAATAATAATAATAATAATAATAATAATAATAATAATAATAATAAGTAAATTATAAAAGCAACATAGCGGGGACGTTATTTTATCAATTTGAAAGCACGTGGATAAAATCAGTTTTAAACCCTTGTTTCTTTTATTATGAAGAAATAAATTTAATAATTATAAATATATATATATTATATATATATATATATATATATAAATTTATAATATATATATATATATATATATATATATATATATATATATATATACTGTATTAATGGGCAGGCTATCTATATGCACCATGCTAATCAGAGGGAGGAAGACAAACATTGTAAATGGAATAATGACTAATGGAGCAAATGTTTCTATTTAGCATGTTGCATACATTACAACAAGTTTACCTGTGATTAGAACGATTGTCGTGTACATGTTTCGTCTACCTGATTAAGACTTTTGCTTGATTCGTTGAATTTTGTAACACAGTTTTTCAAGTCCAGTATTTAAAGTGATGCGGAGCTGTTAAGAGACCTTTTTACATCTTTTGTTCCAATGGTCTGACGTGTGTGGATATTTTGGTTGTGGCAATAGTGCCACAAAAAGGGATACGTTTGTCAAGGGTATACCCTTAATCCAGCTCTTAATAACAACGGCATATTATATATATATCTATATATATATATATTATATATATATATATATATTTATATATATATATATACTATTTATATATAATATATATATTATTATATATTATATATTATATAATATTATAATATTATATAAATTGATTTTAGATTTTCACAAATTTCCTTTGGTTGAGTATCTGTTGATACTCCCCCTTTTCTTTATATATTAACGCGCTAACACACACCACAACACACAAATATATATATTATATATATATATTATATAATATATATATATATATATATATATATATATATATTATATTATATATATATATATATCATATATATATATATATATAATATATATATATATATATTATACTATATATATATATTATATATATATATATATATAATATATAAATTAAAACGCAAAAAGCTTCAGGAATAATTGACACTTCGTGAAAAAAGCTTGAAGACATCAGTAAGAAAAAGACTTTCTAAGTTATCTATGTGAATTTTAATCTTTTGTGTGTAGATAATCTCCCTTAGATCTCGGTCAAGGCTATAATCTTTTCACATGATCAGATGAAATCGTAAAAAAAATATGGTCGTTGAAGCATGGAAAGAAATGCATGAAAATTAGCTCCTGACTGTTCTGCTGACGATGATTCACGTAGTGGGGAAAGTGAAGCTGAAGGTTCCATTTTCATTCTTTTAATGGATTGTTTTTAAAGAAATGTGGCATCAAATCGGTCCTACGAAAGAAAGTGAGATTGAAAAAAGAAAGTCCCATTCTTCTGAAGATGTGATTTTTGTACATAAAGTAAAAGGCTACATACCGAATTACATCAAGAATTAAACAAATATATAAGTTTGCTACTTTGCCCAGTGAAGACAATGATATTCCCTTCATTTGGTGGAAAACACTGGAAATAGTTTTATGAATTTGAAAAAATTAGCAATAAAATACCTTTCAGTTCCACCGTCATCAGTCGAAAGTGAAAGAATCTTTAGAACAGGAGGAAATATTTATGAAGCCACAAGAAATAGGTTATCCCCTGAAAATGGAGAACTGTTAATGTTGTCATTTTAACCTTAGAGCTTATTCAAATGAAGTTTAGTTTAATATCTTTAATACGAAACTTTTCAATTTTCATTTAATTACTTTTAATATGTGAATGGTTTGGGTCGATAATAGTTAATTTACTTTTGTTTTATTACTTTGTATATAACACTGGTAACATGAAATTTCTTGGACGGGGTTTCGCAATTGATTACACAGGTGCCGACCAAAACGTTCCTGGGGGGTTTATAGGTGGTTGTTAATGAAATTTTGTCTCCTTAATCCAAATCAAGCATTCATATTGCTCAATCAGGTCTAGTTTTTGTTAAGATACAGACCGAGCTCCCTAGATGGCATTAGAGAGCTCAGTCTCTAGCTGACCGCAGGCGCGAGTGGTTGTGTGTTGCTTGCTCACTCTCCAACTAAGTGTTCTTACTTTAATCCATGACTGTTCTCATCTAGGAACAGTGTTTAAAGTGTATTTCTAAAGCTTTATTTATCTTTGTGAATTTTTTTGCAGGCAGATACATTAGCAAAACTCCTAATATTTCATAAATAAAATGAATAGAAGGTGTAAAAACAGTCCTGATAGATTTTGTTATGTGTGTGGCAAAGTAACTTTTAGTGACCAGCAATTCACTATAACGCCGTTAGTAAAGTTCCTTTACAATGCATATTTTGGAATAAAGCTAGGAGACAAACCTTTGCCCACAATGTGCTGCAAAGCCTGTATCATGTAAGCTTTAACGGCGTGTGGACTAGCTGAGATCTGTATTGTTTGTACATTTTGTGTACCCTGAGTGGTGTGAAGAGAAGGCAAGGACCATATAACAGAATGTATTTTTGCCATGACCAATCTCAAAGCAGTCGACGAATTACTTGTTACGATTATAGTCCTGACAAATCTATTAAAGGTTTCTATAAAATCTTTTTTTGTAGACGCTATTGAAATTGTAATTGTGATATACAAAATTAGCTGTGCATTATTCTGTAGAGAAATTGTTGGTTACAATCATATATTATATATATATAGTATATATTATAATATATATAATATATATTATATTATCATTATATATATATTATATAATATCGAAAAATCAGTCGACACAGAGCTACCGATATATGATATATTATGATATATATAAATATATATTATATATATATATATAATATTATATTATATATATATACTATATATATATATATATATATATATACTATACCTATATACTATTATAGTCTATATATATACATTATACCTGTATATATATTCTATAATATATATATATTATAATATATATTATATATATATATATATATATTAATATTAATTTTATTATATATTATATGTATACATATATTATATTATAATATATATATATATATATATTAATATATATTTATTAATTAATATATATTACTTATATATATTATATATAATATATATATCATTATATACTCTTAAAATTGTATATAAAATTGTATTTAAAATTGGTAAATTTTCCTGTTATGAAAATTGTGTATAAAAGTGTGGAAACGATGGTCGAGTGAATTAATATTATGTAAATTAAGTAGGCGAAACCTTTTTCAGGTATCAATAAGAAGAACAAGCACACTGTAGTCTACCCTGATTTTCCTTCTGCCATTTAAACCACAACCACAATGGTCCAGGGTTCCAGTTTCCTTTCCACCTGATAATACTGAGTATCAAGGACACTAGTAGAAGTATAGAGTGTGTGACACTGACACTCATTGACATATCAGCCCTACGTTCTTACCGAAACACACTTCCCAAGACCACTGCACTTCCAAAGTTAAATTAAATGACTTGATAGAATCCTTGGTCTTCTAAGGAGAACGCACAACTTCTTGCATCCCGTCTTAGTTGAGAACAACCTCCTCTCAAGAAACTACATACTTTTTGGTTCAGAAATAGAGACGAAAAGTTTTGAAAGTTCTTTGCAGTTGGTTCTTGCAGCTATTTGGTGTTTTGCAATGATGTAAAAGGTTTAATTGAGGCACTTTTGGCGTTCCTTACCAACCAAGTGAATGGAGGCTTTTCATTGATTCTTCTAGCAGGAAGCTCTGAAGCAGTAGTCTATAATAATTGGCAATAAAATGGCATCCATACCTATTGCCCATTCAGTTCAGTTAACGGAAAGCTGTTACAAAAATATGGGAAAGGATTGATAATACAATCAAGTAACTCTAACCCAACTGTAATATGTGGTTGATCTAAGGTAAGAATATAATTTCCAGTTTCGTTCTGTGTCATTATAGTAATCTTCATTTTTTAAAAATTAACCTAATGAAAAAATCATAAGTTCTTAGAAACCATGTACATAATATGCAAGCATAAAGACCTAGGTTTTCATTTATTTACATAATTTAACTGTATTTAAGAATTAACCTTTCTTTCAGTTGTGTGCCTTTTCTTTGGGATGCATAGGATACACCAAAATATCCTCTGCTTCATGTGTCATGGATAGCCGTGTGATAGTCATTCACTTATAAGCAAAAAAAATGGCCGCTCGAGAGACATTCCAATGGCTGGGCCACAACCGTGGTAAGCCTGAACTCTAGTCCCCACAATGTTTTACTGCCTCCTCTTCATAGTAACAGCGTGGCCCTGATGAAGAACATTGGTCAAGCACTGAATAAAGAGGCCAAGACTTTTTAGTCTACAGCAAAATTCCCACACCATCAGTGAGGCAAAAGCTCCATGCAGGCATATTTGACGGTCCCCAAATTAGAACACTCTGTTAAAGGACAAGTATTTTTACACCAATATGGAAGCCAGGGAACAAGATGCATGGCGATCGTTTTAGTAAAAGTAATTGACGGGTTTTCTGGGAAATAAAGAACTCAGTAATATATCTCACATCGTAAAGTAGCTTATGAAAAGCTTCGACAAATGGGGTCGCATGTCGATGAAAAAATGCATTTCTCCATTTCACATCTTGCTATTTTCCCGCAAATGTGGAGATTACAGCGAGGAACAAGGTGAAAGATATTCACCAAGACATTAAAGGACGATGAAAAACAATATATCAAGGACGCTGGGACATCAACATGTTAGATGACTATTGCTGGGTTCTTAAACACGACGAACCAACATCGCTTCACAAACGGAAATCATCAAGGACTTCGTTTCTTGGAAAATAGTTTCTTGCACGTCTTGGGTAGGCACATAAGCTAGTCTGATAAGTATAAATTAATTAAAGGAAGTCGCATTGAGTCTGGTATTTCATTTTTTTCACCTAGTTTACAGGTAATTGTAATATATTAATAACTTTTATAATAACGAAATTTTGTCTTAATAAAATTACCCAATTTCAAAAAGAAGTAGTGCGCTGTATCTCAAAACCAGAACTGATTGAGCAAAATGAATGTCATATTTCAATTAAGGACAATTTCGTTAGGAATCATTTCAGAAAACCCCAGGAACAGAAAAAAAAAATTTCAAATGCAGGGCCTGTGTTATCATTTGATGTTGGCCTGATTTCCAAATAATGTAAATCGGTTTTTGCAATATCACATCACATTTATGTGAGTACTATGTGAATGTAAACACAGATTTGAAATTTTATGATTTTACCTTTTTCAAGAGGGTCTATCACAATTATTGCGGATATGTAATATATATATACAATTAATTATATATGATATTATATATATATATTTATATATTATATATTATATATACTATATATATATTATATATTATCATTATTTATATAATATATATAGTATATAGTATATATATATATTATATTATTATTATGTGGATATATGAAGGGAGAGAAACAAATCGCAATGATTATTGATACATGTCTTTGGATAGATATACTGTTCAACATATAAATACAACTATGAATAAGAGTAAATGGGACAACAGATGAATGTAATAAAGGAATGAGGTTTAGGTTAATTGTAAACATACCTTACGATACGGTAGTTACCTTTCTCTTCGTAGACGACATTCTACTGTGCCATAGCGTCTGGGAAATATCCTCATCAGCTCCAACATAGTCGCCATTCATATGTTGATATCCCCATCTGGTGGCCTACCGCTTATACCTGCGTACACGTTCCTTCCATGAACTTTCAGATCTTGATTGGAAAGCAGCTTTCACCCTGCCCTCATCACTACACAATCGCCGTAGGTTATCCGGAAATTTTCTTAGGTGAGAATGTAAGTAGTGCAACGTTCTATACTCATTCTACATCCATGAAAATGAAAACTGTCTAGCAGTTCCTGAACAATGTTAGTGGTTCTCGGCTTTTTCCGGGTTCCCCAGGAAAATTTTCTGTGTACATATTGAAAAAAGGAGCATTTCCACGCTCTTGCCTCGTAACACAGTCATAGTGCCTGTAGGCAAAAGGGCAGCATCCACGGAGGAGTGTCCGTATTTTGCTGGCCATCAAACTATCCAGCTTTTTTCTTGCTCGTCACGTCAGACAGGAAACGAGGTATGAGATAATATAGCGGAGCATTCACATTCATGGTCCAGGGCCTTACAAATTGTTTCATCAAACAAGTTTTATGTGTAGTGGAGAGGTAAGATGATGTTTTCTCTCTGTACAAGTGTTTCACGTACGATGTTCCTGTCACCCGGCGTCAAGGTTTCCCTCGGTGGCCATTCTCTTTTGGCCCAGTGATCCTTTGGCCGTCCGGTTATCCAATAGCACAGGAAATGCGGGGATTGATTAGGTGAAACTTGCTTGGCAGACCGAGCCAAAATGTTTACCAATATGAGGTCACGCATTATTTACCATCCATGTACGCTGATATTGTAGCCTTCCAAAACTGTCTTGATTTTGCATACTCCTCTCTCATCCGTAACGAGTACCCTACTGGAACCGAGCATACCTGTTTGCCGTTGTGTAACAGCACACACTTTAAACTGCTCTTTAGTGTCAATAACAGTCGCCACTCACCTTGCAGTCGTATGTTGGGAAGTCCCATATGCGAGCTAGTTAGCGCTAGCAACTTCACTGCAATCACTATGGTACCATCGCTGACTTGGTAAGAGCCTTCGTCAGCTCTGCTTCTGCTGTTACGATAAACATTTTACTCTTGTGCCGACATGTCCAGTAGTCAGTTTTGTCATTGCAACCTTCGAACCAACAGCTCAGACGGGCAAACTTCGCAAAAAAACTTCTCATATTCAGGAAGTCGTTCAGTTCCACCATGGGGTTGATCTTTCTCCTTTCTC
>JABUQX010133086.1:0-30847 GCA_015478945.1 Trachelipus rathkii | reverse complement strand
GCGCAAGAGCTGATTGTGAAATTACTCAAATATTTTCAACTCAATAGTGAAGAGAGAGAGCTCTGCCTTCATTCTCAAAAGTGTGAGAAATATAACATAAGAAGGCATTTTTCAATGTTCTGACAAGTTTAATATATCTAATTTACACAACTTCAATCCAAATTCAAAAATATCTTTCTCAGTATTATGTATACGTCTTTTTTACATTTGAATAGATTTTTGAGGCTGAGTGAAGTAGAAACATCTATGTCAATTACTATTTCTCTAATTCCTTTCTGTCATAGGTGAATTATTATATGTATTGAACTTCGTTACTTATATAGCGTAGAAAATCAATTGCTGATGGCTGATGAAGAAGATGAGATGTGTTTTGAAAGAGTGTTAAATTCTTAATAAGAATTGCCTCACCAATGTTATGGTGAGAGTTCCATGTTGTGTACCAAGGGTTTCACACAATTATACCCTATACCTATATTTACTCTGATCACACATATCACTGGAAATATTTGAACATAGGGTTAATACCATACAAATGGAGTGTTTAAAAATTACCTTATAGCTCTGAGCCCCATATTATCAAATTATTATAAGCCTCTTTCAGTCATTTATCTCCCATAGAATATTTTTCGACAATTCTTTCAATAATATTATCTCTAACACCAATCGCTTCTCTCTATGAACGACCCCAAAGCAAACTATATATTCATATTTAGATTATATCAGAATACTTGCACAAAAGTGAAGATATAGAAAGTATATTAATTATACCTTTAAAGATATTCCTGTCACCTAAACTCTTTTATGGACTGATTTATAACTTCCCTTCTATGATGTATACAGATAATGTAATGTTGTAAATGTTATGAGTTTAGTGAGTGACTTAAGTTAAGTATAATATATTAAAATAACTCGATAATTATTGAATACATTTCGAAAACGTGTATACTCTTAAGGTGCAGTTCATGTATTTGAAATAGTTTAGTTTTCTTATATATCTTTTATTTCCTCCTTCACCACATTTCCCTGACCTCATTAGTGTGTAGAAACGTAGAGTATTATACTAGCCTCCTCAAAACTCATATATACAATATAAAGAAGAATCTAAGTGAAGTCATATTAAGAGATGCTTTGCACTCTTCCGCTTCTCATAGTTCTTCTAGTGCCATAACTCATTCCAAACACCCACATACTCTTTCCTTATGTGCTTTTTTCTCAAAGCTCTAAAGATCTTATTCTTCCCATATATGGTAGATATCTAGAACATTCTTTAGTATTATTGGCCTGAATTTGGGTCAACTTTTGCATTTGTGTGCAGCATCATATAGTGGATCGTAAAAGTATTGACGCTCTTATAGTTTGATTCTGACAATTCTCATGATATCGTAGATGAACAATGTAATGCTCGCGTGTATAAAAATGAAGTTTCTTGGGGGAAAGAATTAAAATATCTTACAGCAACCTTATACGACTATTAATACACATCCAATTATCGCGAGAGTAACTCAACCGTGGAAATTACACTCTCACTCTTTACATAAGGCACTCTTATACAAGTTGTTTAGTTAACAGCCTCAAAAAAACTCACGTTCTCTCAAAATTCCTAGATCTATACCAACGAATCATGACAAATATGAAAGTGAGTATAGACGAGACCCGTAGGTAGAGCAAATGCTCCCGATATATAAATTTAGGCAGGTCATGATTGAAGGAGTAAGACAACCCTTATTAGAAGCGCGTTTCCTCGTAATCAGAGATTAGCAGACGGTACTATCGTCCGATAGTGTCGGCGAAACTCTAGATTAATTCATACTTATACAAAGCGAAGATTGGACCAACAGAGGTGAGAAAAGTTACGTTCTTTGGTGCTAATATTGCTACTTAGACTATATCCTCTCTATAATGGCACATATTTCCTAACTCAGTTATTATTGACAATTAAAGAAAATTGAGTATTGGGTAGTATTGTGTTATATTAAGTGAGGCTCGCGAGATAGTAAGATAATAATAATATAATTCTAGACGATATGTATAAGGTATTTTACTATAAAATTCTGAAGAAGGCAGTGAAACATGTTCTTTAATTTGATCTAAATGACACTAATTCCTCATATTATTATTTTCACTAAATAAGCTTAGGAATATACTAAAATGAATCTTAGGTATTTAATATTGATAGTTATATATATCATCAACTGTTAACATCATATAAGCTTTTATCATGAAAATAGTTTATTTAACTTTTTTACTTTTATTTCCTTTTATATTGGCCTAAAATTTCTGAAATTTAAAATATCGCTTAATCATACAGGCAGAGAATGTAAAGTTGGACAAACTCAAAGTGAACTGGCTCTCCCACTTACATTTTTCAACTTCAACTTAAATATAGATTGAGAGAGTATCATTTACCATCGCTGATGCCATAAACTTTTTCTCGTATATACAGTTTGTGGAAATTCTTACTTTTATTTAATAATAATGAGTGCAATTCTGACATATCGGATAACAAACTTATATTAAGTATAGTAAATCTTTTGGAGATAAATATAATACATGTAATTATTATAAATTAATAAATGAATAATTGGAAGATCAAATAAATGAATTGTATAAGAATAGAATACTCTCAGATGATTCTCCGTAAAATAAAATATTATATAAGCCTCTCTTTATACTTAATGTAGAGTATTGTTGAGATGTGCTTTTTTAACCAATCATAAGTAATGATTTGTTTAAATCTCTCTACTACCCTCTTACCTACTTCTCCCTCACATGCTCTTGCTTATCTCGTGAACGAAGAATTTTATAACAAATATCTCTCCTATTTTAAAATGCGAGAGATTTAAATGTATTTGGAATTCATCAGCTCTCAGTAATAAATCAACATCTAGTTAGGCTCCTTTCAAACTATCTTCAGTGTGAGTAGCAAAAGAATTTAGAATGAGTACGAGAGTATCTAGGTTGTATGGGAATGAGATTAAGTGATGATAGTATAATACTTATTAGTAGTGTGATATATATTTTTATTATGAATGATATTATTTATATGTAGAGGAGTTTTTTGTAGAAGGTAATATATTATATCTCGATCCTTTAAATATAGAGGTTTAGTGTATTTACCAACAAGGAAGATAATTTCCAGTTTTACGTGTTTGGTTGCACAGCGATGCTAAAATGTATACCATCATTGATATATAACCAAGTTAGAGAGGATAAGTGAAGTATACTGCAGGTCCTATTTGGTTGTGTAGTCTAGAAGATCTGAACTCTCTATAAGAACTCTGTATTATAATTTTAGTATATAGTATTCTAAATGTTTTTACTTATATCAAAAGGAAATAGAAAAGTAATAGTTAATATTAATACACATATGTGCCAATCATTTAACATATTGAGTCACATATTTAATTTTTATTTTTTATAATTTATATAATATTATATAATATACAAGTGATAAATAAAAATATCAATAATGTTAAAGACAGAACTGTCAATATATTATAAATTTGTTTCTTTTTTTCCCCCTACATTCTCTTTTATATAAAGATATAAAAAAATAATCTGATACTATCTCTTAATAATTAAAAATGTGCTCTCATGGAGCATGTGAGTGCATCAAAACTATACAGAACGATACTCAGGAACGTCTCACTTTTCACCTTATATTCTATAACATTGGTTCTCATCGCTGTGAGATATGCAACATAGAGCTGGGTTGTGTTAAAGCTTCCAATTTACAATCGTTAAACGGACATTATTACTCCTTGAATAATATTTGCAGATTAACTCTAAACTCCTTATTTTAAATAATAATATACATCGAACATTAATTTTATATCATCATACATAAAATAACCCTCATCATATCTAATCTCTATATTAAATACCCCTAAAAGTTTTCTCTCCTAACTTAACTAATTTCACATAATAATCTCACCCTTTCAAGGAGAGGAGTATGTGTGTCTATTGCTTTTACTTTTCTGCTATATATTTCTATATTATAGATGTTATGTAAATCAATAAATATGAGAATGTTTTTGTTGTAAAATCCTCTCCTGTCCCAATTTTTCCTCCACTCTCTCTATATCCCACTTGTGGTAATGTGATATTTCCGTGGTTTGGATTTGGGAGATTGGATTTATTAGGATGCGAGAATTCCCAGCAAGATTTACAAACATCTTTATTTTTTAAAACAAAAAAAGTGAATTACGAAGATATTTCACAGAACAGGCTTTAACTAAGGAATTATGATTTCACATTGATCTACTGAAGATTTTATTTACATTAATTATTGCTCATTGGTGAACGTACTCAATTTTAATATTCTGATTCCATTAAGTTATACTCTAATATCCTAAATTATTATTATAGTGGCCGATTCAGATGCCATATAAAAATAGTTTAATTTTTTTAGATTGATTAAGTTATGATTTATTAAATACACTAATTAAAAAGTTGAAATTGAATACATAAGTTGGCAGCAAGCCTTTGAGTTAAGGCGGCACCCACTCTCGTACAGATCGGACAAAAGTGAATTTTTTTTTAAGTGTTTTTGATATTTAAGAGTGATGTATTGAGTTTACTAGTTCACTCATATTGATATACCTTAGTCTTGCATTTCCACTGACTAATGCTCTTGCACAATTAATAATATTATATTTTACAACTAAATCCGAGAGGAGGGAATTAATAAAGAAAAGGAAAGATTGGAATAGAGTTGAGGAATTAAAAAAAGGAAAATTACAAGTAAAGTTAAATATCATACACAACATATTATTGTCTAATAATAAATCATAGAGAAATATCTCATTAAAAGTAGATTAAAGTTTATAAGTTTATCCTTAATATTAGAATATATATAATAATACATTTCATACTTCTTGAGTGAGGACAGAAATGTAGATTGCTACTAATTTAATGTGATAGGATTGTGGTGGCACATAGCATGTGGTTGGAAAGAGCTATTTATCGATTCTACTTGACACTTAAATAAATATTTTCGCATGGCTGCCTTGTGGTACAACACTGATATACACAATCGGGGTATCAAATTTCTTCTAATATAATTGTATGTATTCTCTAGAGAGTGGAAATTTGTTTTTCGAAGCGCCCATGAGACGGTTTCCTACGACATAATATGGCACTACTGTGCTTCCAAACCCTATTGTTAAGAGCGAATTCAAGTTATCTTCTCGCTCAAATACTCCTCCGGTCGTGTCTCATATTCTCTGACTATCATCTTCTTTCAAACATAGTTTTCCTACCACTCAATGTGCCATTTTCTCCTCCTTACCTCCAATTTACATTGATCCAGAGGTGCATACATATCTCTAATTACCTCTACTTACTGATGAACTGTAGAGAGTGTAAGATCATAAAACATGGAAATATCTTAGATGTTACTGCGATCACAATCCCACATACTTATATAGAGATCTCTATATTATGACATATTGAGAAACTATTGAGGAAGGTTAGTGTAATGAAGAGAATTTGGTATTTATTTTAATTTAACTGATCCAGTCAATGAATGAGAATTCCCAGACTAAGGATTATGATTCACATTTACAACTGAGAATTTCTTTCTATATGTTATTTTACATACATGCTGCGCAGATCCATCTGTCTTTACCCTCCGAGATTGCATAACGTCCCTCTACCCTACACACGGTTGTTGTGTGTGGTTCGATATTGCAGGCCATAATATAACAACAGAGATAATTTATATGACAGAAAATTAGAGAGTGATATAAACACGAAAAATGTCTCTCGAGAATGGTATTAAGGCAGAGAAAGCTTGAGAAGCGGGACATTAATGGGAAGCATTAAGAAATTTTGTAATTAGAAAGTTTACTCTGTGCGTTTCTTTGATGGCGTTGTTATTACATTAGTCCATCACAAGTTTATGAATTTTCCACGCTATGTGAATAATTAAGTTGTGACTCGGAAATTCAATCATAGGATCTACTCTGCTCATTCAGTATAATATATAATATATTCGCAGGAAAAAAAATTGGACGTATGAATCCGCCGTTTGATATTTCGGAAGATAATAATCCAGTAGGCTCTTACAGAAAAAAAATTACTATTCCGAAAGATTGGGGTTGTTAAGACATATATTTTTGGAAGTGCGATTAAATAATTACTCTAGAAAGAAACCCAAGATATTCCATTAGTACTTCATTAAACTTCTATGTACCCAAAGTTTGATATCAACCCTTCCTAACTTTAGATGAGGGAATTAAGGCCCTCTCTTTGCAGAACAATAATTGCACATGTAGCTGAATCAATATTGGTATTAATTGAATATGACCTTCCCTAAGTATAATGCGAAGAGCGTCCTCTCCTCTCAAGATAAAAGGATTTAAAGGGCTATTCATCAATTTTGTAATATCTCGATAAGGAACCTCCTAATTTGAACTGGGTTTTACGCCCATCCACCTAATTTACTTCAGTAAGAGTGAGGTTGAAATGGATGTATTATCATTAAATCTTCAAACTGCGAATAAGAAGTTGCTTATGAAGGTATGTTTCTTTCTAAGTATATTTGTAATTGCCTTTAACACCTAAAATTGATATTTATCCCCCTCTTTATGATTTTATTCCTAAACTCAATTGCTTTCCTATATTGTGACATCAATTCATAATACAAGTTTAATCGACTTAATGATAGTAATCTGAAATAGAATTAATTGAGATAATCCAAATAATTTTGACAATATAGTTTATAATTTTCTTCGGAATGTGCCCAACCAATATATGGGATCTAATTAACTTAGATAAGATAAAGCGAGGTTACACTTGTATTTGCTTAATAGTGTGCATGGTTAATTATTTTACAAACTCAACATAGCGTGACACTCAGTATCATTATTTCACGGACTGAATATTTTCTATTTTAGTTAATTATTTTTAAAAGATAATTTTATTTCGGTATAAATTCTTTGCTCTTCTTTCTTATACCATTGCTCTCCAAGTTACCTCCGTTCTGCGCATTTAGTGAGTTCAACGAGTTTTTATTACCTAGATAGATTTACAAACTAAATAACTGTATTACAGATAGTTCCATGTATGGAATAATATCGATAGACTTTTGGATCTCACTTAGTGTAAATCTGAGATCCTCTTGTTTCGAGCCCTATTGGATCGTACCCAAATTAACTCACTTAGTCCTTCAAGTTAATTTAAGTCCGTCCCAGCTTACTCTCATGGTGGAGGGAAATCATCTAGTGTTATTATATATCTATTCATTTTCATCAAGTGTTACGTTGTGATATATTCATATATCACATTTTGATTGGTTATTCTGGATATAATGTACATCAATATCGCCTAAATTAAGTCCAATTCCCAATTCCAATCCCGGAAATATTCCATATGCGATTTAAAAAGTTGGCATTCATCCAAAAACCATTTTTAGGACTTTCACTTCAGAGGAAAGGATCAGAATCGTTGTAGAAAAATGGTAGACCTTGAGAAGAGAAATAGGCAAAATTAAATCAAGAAAATACCCAAGAGTATTCGTTTGAATATTATACCCATTTCAACCTTCCCTTTGAGGTAAACCCAGTTCCAAAATGTTTGCCTTAAGAAATCAAATTGAGAGATTGAACGATTTTCTCAATTGGAACCTCAAAGTAAAAATATTTTGTAACGGAATCATTATTAGATGAGCCAGAAATTCCTGCAGCTATAGTGGTTTGTTCAGCGCAACCAAGTATGTATCCATATTTAATAAGAAGAGGTGGATCAACCACAAAGGAAAGTCTTCATCTTCGATATTTGGGAAGTAGAAGTATATTCTAATATTGCCTACTAACTACCACTCATGATAACAATTAAAGGAAAGACTAAAATTATCACTAGTTTTATGCATAGTTTTCAGTAAATGTAAATTGATGACTCTCGCCGAAAATTTATTAATTTAGCAGATAGCGAAAACTTATACTTTTTATAGAGCAAAGATTTAAGATACCTATTTATTATGATTTTAATTATTTATAATTAGAAATGCCACGTATGACCGTGCTCAGTTATTGATTTATAAAATTTTTATATATATTATCATCAATTAGATGAATCGCAGTGTGAAATATCGAACTCTGAGACCAAATCTGGTATGGGAATTTTCACTTTGAACTTTCGGACTTTTTCTTATTAAAATAACGCAATTGAATAATTTTTATAAAATAACCTATAAAACTATCGTGTGCGCTTAACAGTAAGATAATAAGTTCACGAAACACTTCATCGCGCGACGTTAACTCACCTTTTCACTTTAAAAACCCATTTTCCTCGATCGCTGTGCTAAGGTAACTTTTCGCAAATTCAACTCTTATAGATAGTTATATACTATATAGGCTATTCATAATCTAATAAATATACTCATATTTTTTAAATGAGATGCAATCTGAATCTGACACTTTTGTTTGAAGCTTTGAGAATACGAGTAAAAGTTGCGCCAGAGATAATAAGATCATTGACATCAGACCCCATGATTTGAAATCCTTAATAATATCCTTAAATTTCTAGGGATAAATTTCTCATATACTCTTAAAAATTCTGCCTCAAAAAAATATTTATAACCCCCTAAGTGCCAACCGGATATATATCTATATTGGTGAAATTTTAAATTGTTTAATTTTCATTTCCCTAAAAATACCAATCATTTAATAGGAACTTCCAGCTTCAGATGTGTGATTAAAAATGCGTGATCTACGATGATTATCCTCGACTCCTCGAGCTGTAGTTGTGTTGAGAGGAGAATGAGATGTGTCCGGGACCAGACCCCACTTATGAGCTTTATTTTGCTAATATTCAGAGAGAATATCTAGAGAGAGAGATATTTTTTGGAGCAAATAATAAATATTATCTCTTATAATTTTATTATAACTAGAGGATTTTGGAATCTCTTCAATTAAATGTGGAATGGTCAAGTTCGTTTGTGTGTCCTAAACTAATAATCCACTATCTCAAGATAACAGATATATAAAGAAAATTAGTTATAGCTGCTGTATATGTATATGATAGTGACTTGCGAAATTAATTTTATTATATTATTTTATATTAAGATTATTATAGAATTTTATTTTTATTAATAATGTATTATAAGAGATAAAATTTTCAAGTTTACCTTTTATGTCAAACTCTCCAAGACGACTGAGATTTGCACATAGTGTGTATTTTATTTTTTAAGTGAGAAATATATGTTATTACCTGAGAAATAATATAATCCATGTCTCTGCATTAATTGTGTTTATTGTATTAACTTTTTCCTTTCTTTCCTTTTAAACTAATCTCTTGTGACCTTAAATTGTATAAATATTATATTATCCTAAATATTGGCACGATGGGATATGTGTGAAAAAGAAGAAAAAAGAAAAGGTTAATTCAGTAGAAAACATACATCATCCCCTTCCCCTTCCGAGCCCAGTACATTATTATTACACTTATAATCTATAAAATAATATATAAAAAATAATTATGGGCAATAAGTGCATATTATTAAAACCTTTGTTTTCCCAACACTTCCTCTCTTAGAATGAAACTTCCCTGTGCCTAATCTACTAAAGGTAATATTCAATTTTTGCGCAGATCCTCCTACTATCTATAACAAATACTATCAATAGAACTATTTCATTAATTGTTATATATATATGTAATTGAACATTGCACGAAATAATAATCAAAAAAAAACGGTAAATGTTTTCAAACTTAATAATCCAACCCTTTTTTTTATTAACAGATCGTATTTCTCCAATAACCCCTCATTTCTAAATCTCTCTAAAACCACCTAAAAATAAGTTATCTTCCCTCAATCATCTATTCCAATAATAACTCACTACATATCTCTCTAATAAGCGTTTCCTCTTCGCAAAGCTTTAGAAATTATCGGAATTTGAATATGAAGGCTCTGTTTTAATACATATATGATGATAAATATTTTGTGAAGCTGGTTTATAGAATCCAATAAACTGATGTTTAATATAGATTTCCATAATAGGAATTCTATCTCTCCTCTTTCCTTGCGTCCGATTTGCGGAATTGTTGTGTGTTAGTTTTTTAGGAATATTTGAGAATTCCCAGACTAATGAATGAGTATAGATCAGCAGATGATTTCAATCTATACTCTGGCGCGCTGCACAAACTCATTCGACTCTCTAAAGTCTCAACTCAAATGCCGTTTCAGGCTTCATTAAAAAAGAAGTATAGAGAAAAGTAAGAGTAAACACAAAATGCTCTCTTGCATGAAAACTTATTGAGGAAGCGGGGGGAAGGTAGTGGTACGAGGAGCAGTACAACAGGCGGGTGTAAGATGGAGGTGTGGGTGTACGGCGGCGAGGACGGAGTTATTATTATTAATTAGGGGGTTGGAAGTTGTGATGTATTCCATATATTATTATATCTCATTCCATTATTTATTATTATTATTAACTTATTATTATTATATTATTGGAAGGTTGGATAAATAAAGTATTCACTTGTTACCCTTGCACAGCGATGGAAATGATTTTTAATGTGAATTGTTGATTTGGGAACGAACGTCTCAATTGTTTTCGTCTACTATTTATTCTTTCTTGTGGGCGGCTGGTGGGTCTATAATTTCCATATCTTCAATTTTATAATTTAAAAGGAAAAAAGAAAAGTTTAATACTTGTTTCTTTAAATAACAAAAAGAACATATATATATTATTATAATTAAAATATAGAGGGAAGGGAGAGGTAGAGTGGTGATGGGGGCAGAATTAAGGAGGTGGCAGTAGGGTGATAGGAGAGGTGGTGGGTTGTCGAGCGTGCGTTGTGTGGGGCTGTTGTTGGAAGAGGGAGAAGGAGCTTGGGTATCGGTCGGTGGAGAGAGTGGGAGTAGATGGGTTGGTGCGGGGCGGGGGGCGCGGGTCGGTGGTGGGGGCCCTCCCACCCCACCCACCCCCCCACCTACCCACAGACCTCATTCTTTCAATTGTCTATCTGACGTGCGCTTCGTTCAGGCCAAAACACGAGAATTACGACTTTCCTTGTGGTCTGCTTTCTCTAAAATACTCACTCTATTTGATTTATATAAAAGATACGACTATCCAATTAATCTAGCGTTTCAATGTGAGATTACAGCTATTGTTCCGACATCTATCTTTTTACAAATATACGTGACTCTGTCCCCTCGCAGATATAATTAAAAAAAACTCTCACTCCAGCGTAAAATTTAGAATATTCTCTTCCTCCTCTCAAGTTACTCCCTCATACCTCAAACTCACTTAATTCTTAAAAACATTTCGCGGGAAAATCTCATTGGCTCTCTTCTTTTGCGTAATTGAGGGTGGATGGAAAACCGCCAAAATCAGATTTGTCACAGAGAGATTCGCTTTCTCTGAGGGCGGTTATTAATACCTTGTCTGCTTTTGATTCTATCGTATAATTTATTTATTATACTTTATTTTATATTCATATTTATGTAGGGTCTTCATATTTATCTTAATATTTCGTTTTTCTCTTATTTTATAATTTTTTTGTTTACTATTTTTGGATAGTCTTCCACTCAATGCTAAAAGTCATCTCGATTATAATTGGGCACACCATCGCGAATGCCCCCTTATCCATCTGATTTTGTTATATCTCCAATTTTTACATATACTCTTATCAAACTAAGATTTATAGACCATCCCACCCATTTCTCATCCTAAATTTATTTATATATCAAATTCTCATTTACTATTTTCATTATTTATTTCATACATAGTCTCTCAAAATATAATATATCACTCACTCGCTCTCTCACGTCAAATAACTGTCCTTGAAACCCTTCTCATCTATATGTAATGCCTACACCTAGCTCTATTACATTTATCTGACAATACTAACAACATCTCTGTGATAATTTTGTCTTAATTCCTTAGTGTCTTCATCCTGACATAAAGTGTTATTTAAAAATCCTAAATAACTATATATTTCATGTTCTCTCAATTTAATGGACTTGAAATTTACCAATTTAATTTTAATCATCACTAACTTATTAAACCATTTATTACGATTTAAATTAACAAATTTCATTTACCGATCTAGAAAAAATATATATGTTACAGATTAACAGTGGCACTCGATGTATCAAAGGCTTTTGATCGACGAAAGAAAACTAAATATAGAAAATCAAAATAACCATAAAATCAAAATAAAGAAACCTGAAATATATAAAACATTACTATAGCTTTGTAAATAAGTAATAATTCAGATATATACCCTCCCTCCCTCCGTCTTACAATAAAATAAAAAAATAAATGATATTAAAAATTTATAATAGGACGTGTCGCTAAAAAACTGCAACGTGGCTGAAAAGCTGAAATACCGAATACTAGAAACGTACCAAAACTTTATATAAAATGTCCTGAGTTATTCCCCTAATTGGAAATTGTACCTTTCCCGAAGAAGAAGATGTAAGCCGATAGTATATGCCCCAACCCAAAAAAAAAAAACGACACGCACACACGAAAAAGATATCGATTTATTTAAAAACCGAATTATTTCAAACGGCAAAAACAATAATCAGAGACGATACAGAGCTGCCAACAAAACTAGTTATCTCATTTTCTACTTTTAATCGTTTACATTGTTTTATCTCATATAACCTCCGCTCATCAAAAAGAAATCAACCACAAAAAATTAAAACCAGCCGCACAGATGGAAACACAGATGTCAGGTTCTCGGAATCAAGCGTAAAATAAACACGCGGAAACCACAGACTCCTAGACCCAACCAAACATATAAAAAACAACATACAACTAACAAAAAAAATCATTAACAAAAAAAAATTAAGCAAAGAATAGAAATAGAAAAAAAAAACAAAAAATATTTGCGCCCAATATCTTGCGCTCCTCTATGGTTAATAGAACAATACACGACTGACATGTTAGACAATATAAACAACGAAACATAAGTCCGTCATGCGCCCGCACCCCCTTGAACACCCCCAAAATGAACCCTCTCACTGACTTTTCATAATATGACAAGCAGTTGATTCAGAAAAAAAGTAAGCGACACCTCTTACTGTTAATTATAATTACTATATAAAAATGTATTACACTCTCCTATGGCGGAATGACATCAGAAAAACAGAAATAACATATTAATCCCCATTATCGCTATTCTAGACGCCCTCAAAAAATATCCAACGCCAAGTATCATATCACCGATCGCTATCCTCTTTACGATTACATTATTTAAGCGAACCAACCATAATCGCCAGAACCAAAATTCGCTAAAAAGCAAAACAAATAAAAAATCATAACCAACAAAACCCTAAAAAACCCACCCTTAACTTAACAATCGAACAATAGATAAAATATTTGCATCTACTTCACAACAGCGCAAGCAAAGAGATCCCAATACAGATACCAACAATATACTACAACGTCTAATACTACCAAATTACAACTACTACTTCAGCTCTCTCACATACACGTACCTCACTATACTAAATATGATATACAACTCATAAAATAAACAATAAAAATCAATACACCTCAATCCTACAGCTCCTCCCAGCAACAAATTACCTTATAGTAGCAAATAACTCCCTACATCATTATCTAATAACCCTAACCACTAAATACACCTAATAATATAGATAACCAATAACATAACCCCCATAAAACCCCATATACCCACCCCAGAGAGTGACAAAAAGGAGCACGACCAAATATACTTAAACATTTTAACGAAACCCCGCCCCAAATGAGCCAACAATAAGCGCAAAGTAGAGATAAAAAATACTATAGTCCAGCAAAAAAGCGCAAAATGCGCACAAATTTAAAAAAAATAGGTCGGCCAAGCTCAAGCGGCGACAACGTCCGCACTAAGTCCAAATATATTCTCTCACACGCACCAAAAAATTATAAAAGCAGGGTAGAAAATAAACCAAAAATTAATAAAAAAAACCTTACAAAGCGCAACATCATTTAAAACCCAGACTGCACTCTATTTATTTAAATTTTCTCACTGAAAGAATAAGCAAATAGTATACGATATACCACAAACAAATAGAGGCACCCGACTATTCTAAATCCTTACCCTCAAACTCCTTATCCTACCATCCCGCCCTCCCTCCCCCCTCCTACCATATCTTCCTACTTGCATCTCATAGAACTACCCAAAGAAGAAGCTCTAATCTCCCTTCCATACCAAGACACTTTTCAAAACTCCTGCCCTGCCGCAATGCCAACCCAGCACACCAATAGAAGACGGACACACTACTTGCAAATCTTATAGACATACAACTAAGAACGCGCCAGAACCAAAAACTACAACAACCATCTCGCCCAACGTTCGCTGAGCCAACTGAGACAAACCACAACATACAACCCCACGAGCCAAATCAGAGGATACTCCCAAATATACTTACCCATCAAACAAAGCTCCACCACAGACATCCTAGGATACTCAACACAGAAAACAAGAGTATACACCTCACAAGGACAGAACACCCCCGGATCCTTGTACTTGACAAAAAAAAAACAACGTAACCAACCAAATAATATACATAGCAGCACCCCAGACATAACTCCAAGATTATGTTTCCATTGCCTCCCACAAGACACGCGCTGTCACTCTCAGAACTAAGAGAAAGTCAAAATCAGGCCCAACCACTCTCTAGAAAACTATTTAGAAAATACGCCAGGAACATCAACGACACCTACTCAAATAACTGGTTTACAGTTTTCATATTGGAAACAGTAGAAATCGAATGTCAGAATGAGTAAATTGTGCTAATACTTATTCTACCCTCAATCCACACATACTCACATCACTCAATACACAAACAAAAATAACAATAAAAGCACACGATAATAAATAAGCATATTCACAAACTAATAAAGCAAAATATAATAAAACACTCAACAAAATAATAGATCATAATTAGAACCCACTATCTAATACAATCGTAACACAACAAACCACATATAATTACTCATATAAACATGTATTAACACATGAAATTAGCCCGTAATAATGAATTTCGCAAATCCTAACCGAACTACCTAATACCCCTAAACCCCCCAATATATAAAAAAAAATATAGACAAACGCCCTAACTTAAAACGCAAGGATGAATCGAAGACTCAATCGGATCAAAAAAAAAAATTATTCACAGTCCCTTGTCACATATAAAACTCAATGTTCTACGCGCGATCAGAATGAATTTTTTTTTAATTTATTCTTTCTAGATCCTCCTCTAACCAATAACTTAAAACAGAAAATAAACACAACAAAACTATAAACCCCAATAAATAAGATTATATTTGTAAAAAGGTATTACGGCAAAGTGTAACCGAAAGAGGCATCGACGCCGCACGGCGCCGCACAAACCAGAGGCAACACCGAGATCGTCCTCTTACCACATAGCCACCAACAGAAAGCGGAAACGCCCAAGGGGAACAACCGCCACCAAAAGGAAACCCCCGACGACCCCCCGCAATTTACACACCCCACGCGGCGGGTTCCGACGGACCCTCCACGAATAGAAAAGCAACACCGAACCGCAACAAAACCCCGACAAAAGACACAAAAAAAAACACAACCACAAAAAAAAAACCCAAAAAGACCGCGGGAGGAACAAAATAAGTCCATACCCAGAAGCTTCCCCGGAAAAAAAAACAGAGGAGACCCCGCGAATCCTTCCAACTCAGGCTCAGCCTGCGCAACCTAACCCCCCAAAAACACAACACCAAAACTACATACCACCCTCCCTCGAGTCCCTCATTCTTATTAAATATACCATCTTCACATACTACTCTCTCAGGAATTTTCCAAAAAATGACCTATCTCCTTCTCCGCGCTCGCTCCAAAAAAACCAATATTGTAGTTTTCTAGAAAGACCTAAAAATGATTGGTCTCTTTTTTTCTATTTTCTTTCAGACCCAAAAACGATCCGCTCACTTCTCTCGTGATGAAGAATAACTGTCGAAATGTGTCAATATTTATATTATATTGATCCGAAAGCATACCAGTTGCCGAAAAACAACAAAAAGAACCGAGCAACCCCCCAACCCACCCCAAAACGAAAAGCCAAAATCAAAACAAACATCCCCACCGAAACGCACAAACGCAAAAAAACCGAAACAAAAACAAAAAACCACCCGAAACAAAACAAAAAAAACCAACCAAAAACAAAAAAAAAAAAAACACAACCAAAAAACGACCCAAACCAAAAGAAGACAAAACGACAAATAACTGGGCGCTCACGTAACTGTTTAACCAAGCGTAAATAATAGCTACCCTGAAATCAGTCTCTCACTATAAACTAAAAACCCAATACCTAAGTAACACCATAAATACCAAATAAAAATAAAATCAGATATATACTCACTAATCCCAACCACACATTATATTTCAACTAGTGCTTGTACCAACCCATGTACAAGCCAGCAAAACGAACACACATAATAACCTCGATACTAACAACATAACTACCAATAAAATATACATAAAATATATATACGATATATGCTATAATATAATATAAACTCTAAGCATCTCTTGTAACCTTCATACTAAAGGTATCGAACAAAATATATAAATCAATACACTTACCTCCATAGTAAACTAACACTAAATCAGATATGCCTACGAGTAAACCGACCCGTAACCGCATACTACTCTCACTAGACTCCCGAACTATATACTAGGTTAACTAAGTATAATATCGCATAAACAGTAAACATAAATACAATAGTAAATATAATCAATACAATAATAACACACAGAACCCCCAACCTACTACACAGGCAATACATCCTCTCCCTCCTAAATAACTAAATAATGTCAGTTGCTGATTTCAACGAGGAAACCTACCCCCCACCAAACTCTAATAATAATAAAATAATCAAGAGAAATGCATAAAAGTTCTCGTTTTCACCAATATATCAAAAAAAAACCATCCAACTCAACCATCACAAAATGCCGATCACCTAATTTCACGACACTCACGGCGTCTGACCCCCCTATCACCCCTCCCAAGTGGCCTTATAAATGTTGGCAAAAACGGAGTGAAAGGAATTCGCATCGCGCAAATAATCACACTTATAATATATCCGCACCAATCCAGCATATCCTCAAGATACTGGGAACCAGAACTTAAAAGCCGCCACCCGAAAAACTACATTCCCCCTCATTCATACCCTACAACGTAACCACTCCCAAAATCACGACAAAACCATGTTACTAAAAAACACGTGAGGATGCACACAGAAAAAGAACACAATGTAAAAAATGCCATAAAAAGACAAATCAACAGAATCATTCAAAGAAACTGGCCTGACCTTGGTTCAAACCCCTTATTTTTCCCCCACATTTGGATTGCATTTAGCTCCCAGTAGGTTGCACTAACCAGTATTTTGGCAACCCGGCCTTAAATTTTCCTCACACCCTTACCCCGCATTTGGAATAATTCCAAACCGGATAAACAATCGCCTCCAACCTATGGAAAAGAAAAGAAAAAAAATTACGAAACCCGGCAAATAGAAAAATGACTCCCGCGTAAGCATTCTTCTCTTTCTGCAGCATGTATAATAACAAGCCTAAACACAGCACAATTCCCATCATATTAAGCTATTTAAGCTAATAAGCTTATTAGAAGAATTAAGATCCTTTCAAGTGTTCCTATTAAAATAGATTGGAAAACTAGAAAGCTTCCCTTGTATTCTACACACCACACCCTTGTATCGAATTTGTGTCCCTACCGAAACACATTAAGGTTCCTCACATAGGCAAGGTACTTTCTCAACATATAAAGAATAAAATACGCCAAAGAAACCTATAGGAGTTCCATGCATACGCAACACGCTTGCCGAGTTTTAAACTTATTGTTACACAAAAACTACCTATAATTTACTCGCAGCCGTTGCCTAAAATTTTCAACTCGTGTTGGCCGACAATTCCCACAATTCCCCCTGTGCTCTTAAGGTAAAGAATAAGATACATTAAAAACCCTTAAAAAATAGAAAATCCATAAAAGACACCAAGAGGACCAGACCGAAGAAAACCATTTATAAAACATCAAAACTGAAAGTTGCCAGGATGACGTTAAATGCCCACAGAATAAATTAGCACAACGGACAACCCAATCGTTCCTAGGTAGATACGGACGTAAAGTCCGCACCTCACGTAGCTGATGCTTACAAGCAGCACCATTTTCCCATTAGCTGCGAAGAAAGTATAATGTGTCTGCACCGAACCTACCATAGCAATGTCACCTCCCTTGCCAAGACCACCAACCAACATCACCTCCTCCACCCACGAAACCGCATAATCACAAATATCGTCTGCACATCGGCCATGCCCCATTTTCCCTTTACTTGCTCCTCCTTCCTACCCTTCCGTCACCCCGTTTCTGCAAACCCCACAGGAGTAACCACACAGCCACAAGGCCCCATAGTACAACAACCATTATGCACAGCTTATCTGTTGAAATGCAGACAACCTGAAAAAATAATCATTTTTTTAAATTTAGATGGATAAATTTAATAAATTGGAATTAATAAATTTTCTCTCAAGCGTCCTATGTCTATATTCACCTCCTTAGATTTTACTGAAACCCTAATCTGCTCAATGCAACCGCTTCGCATATGATCCCAGCAATACCAAGTACTCAATGAATCTGACTAGCAGACTCCGTCGCATGATAACTGAGAAAAGATAACTCATCATTTACAGCAAAGGACAGACCTTCTCTCTCTATACAACATATTCAACAAAAAAATCCATATCCAAACCACGTGAACTCCAAGTCCGTCCCGCAGACAACCAACTCCTGTCCTTGTTAAAGGATCACCAAGTCCAGACTGCCCCTGCTGGTTAAGTAAGAGAGCCAGCAATACACGTGAACCAATTACACAATCACATGTTCCGAGAATCAAATAAGCACTATCCAACCAATTATGCCCCCCAATACTGACACAAGATCTCTCACTCACCCTCCTCTACTCTGCCCGCCCACGAGGGAAGAGCCCCGCACCCCGCGACAAATCACCCGAGCCTCCCTCCCGCGGCAATCAGGACAGGAATCGACAGGAACTCACACCACTTACCACCCACTCTAAAAAATAAGAAATACGGCCGAAATGTGCGATAATAGCAGAACTACTAAGAAGCAACAACTCATCTTGATGAGAAATCACCGAAATATTAATAGACACAATCCAAACTTGTTATTCTCAAGTTCTACGAAAATCTTTATGATAAACCTAGACAATGAAATTCTGTTAGTAATTTCCTCACTCGAGTTTCACGTTAAAGATCCTCCCAAAACCCAAGATAGCCACTTTATAGTTAACCGTCAACATTTAAAGACCTAAACCACCCTCAAATAATATCCACAGCAAACTCAACCGAGAACAACCCGACTCAAACCTCTCTACCAGCAAGCACGGACAGCCTGCATCTCTCACATCCTAAAAAGATTCTGCACCAACCAAAATGACCCCCCAGTGAACACCGTCACTGTTACCACCAGACCGCAACACTTCCAATGTATATACGCTTCCCGCTCCAGAATATCCAACATAGCCTGCCAAAAACACCCAACCCCCAAAAAAAAAACACAAGGTAGTGCACAAAATTACACTGACGCTATAAAATAAATGATCCAAGCAGCAATCGACCACAAACCCCCATCAGCCCTTATCACCAACATACTACCCCATCCGCGCACTTAACCCGGCATCCTCCCCAAGATCCGTCAAAGTCACTCCTTCTCTTAAGCCGCAAGAGGCCAGCGGAATCCCGATTCAGAACTCGGACAGGACAATCCGACAAGATAGAACTACGAGATCCGACCAATGCGAACTCGCCCAATGTCATGTACAGATCTAGAAAACCGCACAACCATATCATGATTGAAGAAACATATTCACCAATGACATCAATGAAGACTTTGTATTTACCTTTTCTTCCTCTGATCGCAAAAATCTAATCAATAACCACTCATAAATGGAAGGAACTTAGGCTGGAAGTGTTTTAACATAATAACTTAAACCACCTAAGATATACATATATAAACTATACAAATACCTTTAAAATAATACCAGATTCGGAGTAAATCAAACTCAAATAAAAAAATAAAACTATAAAACTAATCCAAAACATAAGCTATACCCAAAAAAAAAAACCCCCTAAAAATAATACCTCCTATCCAATACATATCCACTATTATATCACCCTATATAATAAATATCCCTCCCTCCAATATATCAGAACTTGTTCCTTAATTAAAAAGAAAGATTAACCGCCATATATATCGGAAAAACCCGCAAATGAACGATGTTATCGAGTTTCTAAATCGATTATCATCCAACAAGGCGAATAGAGAATCACGTACCACAACCACACATATTTTCTTAACTAAAGGCCACCCACTACCCAAGCAATTAATCGACAAACGAAATGACCAGGTCGAACACGGGGTTCTCTCGGCGCTCAGCGAGGAAAGAGCGCGGCAATGTCCCCCTCCGTCCTTGCTGCCGAGCCCCATTAAAAACTTACAAAACTTAAAAATGCAGCACCTTTAGGCAATATCTTGCGCTACTCTCTCTATGGAGCTTTAGCTAACATCGTGAACAAACCCTGCAGACGCCTCTCAAGAAAACGCCATAGCGTCCTCGGCGTATTTCTCGGATTCGATGCTCCCTCTTTATGTCCTAGCTTTAATGTAGATGTCCATATGACACAGACACCTATCACAGTACTACCCAGTATAAAATCCTCCTATACCACTATATACTCATGCAAATAATAAACTACCTACCATATATACTGTACCTACCGCTAATACCTACCCTACCTAATATACTACTTACCTATCCTATTACCTAATATATTAAAATAAACCTATATACCTTCATCAGGACCACTTAAGTACAACCTCTATCCCCCTCAAACATCATTTACGCCTTACTGGCACATCGGTTAAACGGTCACCCATGATTTATACTCGAATTAGAGTAAAGAAAAATATTAACCCAAACATTTGATTTGCCTATAAGGAACGTACTCTTTCTCTTTAGTCAATTGCCCGGCTTCAAACCCTTGGCATGGATTTTTTAACAATTACGTCTTTTATTTCAATTACTCAGGCCATCCGTACAACCATTTTTAATATCTTGGTTTAAATATAACCCCGAAATAGAAATAAAAAAACTAAGTATTTCAATACTTATTATTCAAAAAAACAATAAATACTATAACGTATAAAAATATATAAATATATATAAATATATAAATAACCCATATTAATATAAATAATTTAATCATAAACCTACACTATAATAAAATATAAATATAATTATAAGTACCCTAAATCCTAAATATATAAAAAATACTCATATAATATATATACCTCACTAGTACTCTATAATAATATAATCAATAATTTTTTACCAGAATACAACAACCATCCCACTCAACACGAAGGACAGAAAAAGCACCAACTAATCAAGGAAGGGAGGCGAATAGTACTCCTATTATACGCTCACGACACGCAGCGACGGAAAGAACACAAGCCAGAGAAAGAGAAAATGCTACCCACAATTCCCCTACCCACCGGACCAGTTGCGAAACCCACATCGGAGACAACCATCAGCAAACAAGGACTTTGGACCGAAGTGCTCTAACAACTGAGCTATCGGGCAACGCTTAATTTATACTAAAAAATAAATGACAATAACATAAAAAAAAAAGAAAACCCAACCAAACCAATCTCATATAAAATAATATAACACACCTACACACACATACAAACCCAAATACACTAAAAATAACATGAGCATTAAAAACTACAAAACATCTAATAACAGCACTACACAATAACCTCCTACAATATTCGAAACATAATATACAACTATCAAAATATATTTATCACGTATCTTATCATAAATATACACATAAAAAAACCACCTTATCCCTGTAGTCCCACTACCCTCATTATACGCGTGTTGAGGGCTTCAAATTTGATGCAATTCACAATTTCCATTAACAATCTATTCATAACCTCATATCACATGATTCTATTACTTACACTAAACCCCCCAAACACCTATACTTAATAACACACCAAAGATACACTGTATTTACATCCACAGTCAATCGAAACCACCTCACAAAATCTTACCCCATCAACGAAATATCACTTCCACATTATTAAACTCAATTCCCTATTAACTGCTCCCACAACCCCTACCTCAAAACCCACCAACCTATTTTAATGATAACCCCTTGATCATTCCCCATCCGACTATCGACTAAATAAATGTTCAACCATAATCGATAATCCTAAGCAGTCACAAAACCACTGCCATCACCCTCCTGCAAAAATTAAATTTGGGCCATGAATAAACCCAAATAAACAACACTCCACAATTACTCTAAAATTCCCCGAGCAACAACTAACGATTATAACCCAAATTATTCACCACTTATTCACTTATATTAATTAACATTCAACACGATTATCACAAGTATCCACTCCGTTAATTATTAATAAATGCCTTGGTATACGGAAAACATACCATTCATACAACCACCAAATAAGTTAGCCGAAAATATATAAATGTAAAACCCCGAAAAAATAGCCAAAGAGATAAGTTTTCCAGCAGGAGTATTAGGTCCTTGTTCCACCAATGGAAGAAGAAATTTCCAAAAAAAACTATTCCTCAACAAACCACATCCATAGGACGACGAATATAGGTCTTCGGGATACGCAAGCATCTCAACACTAAATATCCCATAGCGCAATTCTGATATAATCAACTTTAATCCTTAAGCTTCTCCCTCCATAAATTATTATTTCCCTCTCGCAACTTGCTAAATAATTAATCATCTCACTAAAAACCCAAAAATGACAAAACCGAAAAACCTTTGATTTTTGAAAATACGAGTTTCGCCTAGAACATCAACCCCCCCCACTCCGAACCAAGGATTACAACACCTAGCTAAAAAAAAGCTTTTATTCCCTAGTTTAAACCCCATTTACATTTTTAAAATCCCAAAATCGATACAAATACCCTATCTTTATTATTTATCCTCTTATATCTCCCTCAAACCCGTATAGTTAGAAGCCTATCCCAAAAACAAAGCACTACACACAATCATCTCATACTTACTCACACCGAAATAATAAGCCCAAAAAACAAAAAACAACTACCACTTCTTGCGGAAATAAATTATTCAGTTCATTTCTTCAAATAAATCAATTTCCCAAGCATAATCACCTACATTGAAATGTAATATGCTTTCCCATCTCTACTGTCTCACATACATAAATGTTTTCCGCTTCTTCTCTGGTATCCAGACCTTTGCCCCGCCCCGCCACTCGACGAACTGTCTGAACAATGCGAAATAACACTCCGCCACTAGCCACACCAATATCTCACATACTACTATACTCTATCTCTAATATAGACTCTAAAGTCAAGATAAAACATTGCGTATCGTTAACGAATTCTTAGCTAACTATAATACCCTAAGAATAAACCTATAGTATATACCAACAGCACTAAAACAACCCACCCTCCAATCAAGTACCCCAAAAAGCCGATATATAATAAATAAAGCGATAGCAAAGCGCATATAATATATGAGTAAAACTAAAAATAAATAGCTGAATAATAAGGTCAGATTTTTCTCCATGCTTGCAACCCAGTAGCTGAACTAGAGACCGGCAGGCGCCTACAGTAAAACACCCAATTATATCTATTGCGACCAAACGATACAGCGGATTAAAATTTTAAAAAGGATGCGATCCTCTAACCTCTTCCTTTTTTATTATTCTTATTTTTTGCTTAATCATCAAAATATTAGTAAAAACACCATCCTCAATATCTCCCCACCGTTTAGGGGCTCAGAGCCGAAACGGGAGCCCAAGATGGGGGCCACGAAGTCCCCACCGTCCGACACCACCAGGAACCAAAGAAGGCCGCAGAGACCCCGAACCCTCACCTGACAAATACTTTAGCCGCGAGTATTATACCCCGTATAGTACTTACCCTCCTTATAAAAACGTTCAAAACCAGGCTTAAATGCTAAGCTGTTTTTGACCCAAAAGAAATAAAATTATTCTTTTCATATTTTTTATAATAAACATCAATAAGCCAACCTACATCCCGGCACTAGAAGAAGTACCACCGCAAGATACCTAGGCAGGGAGTTCAAGCGAGAGTCATCTCGGCCTCACCGGTGGAAGTCCAAGGGCCGCCTCGATCCCACTCAGATCCCCGTACAGCTTCGAACACCCTAATAGGGCACGATGAACATCACATTTTTTTTTTAACATATTTCGAGCAAAAAAAAAAAAAAAAAAAAAAATTTCCGCTCGTTAGTGCTATGACCGTCAGTACCTAACTATACAGAACACCAGATATAGTAAAAACCCACCTGATAGCTACACCAACCCGATATAACTATATAATACAAAAATATAAGTATATATGATATAATATAATTAGTATATAAGATAATAAAATAAAATCAGCCACAAGATATCCTACACGATTGCCCTGCTTTAGAGAACATCAGACGCAATATATATATAAAAAACTATAAAAACACGTTAGATAGTGATGGACGTTCTCTAGCAAAACTTCTATGAATGCATAGTAATGCAAATCTTAAAATAAAAAAAAGCTTAAAGCTAATATAATAACTTTCGAAATAGAACCAATACAGGTAACACGCACAAAACAGCAAAAAGAATATCTTCTATAAATGACTAACATTATTAGTTAATATTCCCATTTTTAATATTATCGAAAAAATAATACACAATAAAAATATTCTCATTTTTTTTCTTGGGAGTGGCAACATCAAGCTTGGAAATGCATATTCCAGGAATTTACCACAACTATAATAAATAGCAAAATCTCAATATATGCAGGACTGCTCGTCTTATATAAGCTCCCAGATAATAAATACTAAGATATCAAAAAATACTATAAATAAACATCATACATACAAACGTATATATAAAAACAATATATATATAAAATATAGACTAATAGTAGATATACCTCCCCACTAGTACATATACGTACTACACTAATTAAATATACTACTACTAAAAAATACTCACTCATACCTGCATCCCTATACTTTACCACCTAATCAGGGCAAGATAAATTGTTTTTATTTAATAAAATTGCTCCACACCCTCAAATTTTGAAAAAGGATTAACCAACCACTCTGAGGTATCCATAATAAGAAATGTAAGCAACTCCCACCCACCAAAGCGATAAGATAATAAATTCCTCAGTCAAATGATCCTGTTATCACCCATATGCCAACTAAAGATCTATTTGAGGCCCCTCCCCCATTAATAGAACGAAAAAACAATAGTATAGGAATGCTCTCTTCCTGTTGATAGACCAATTTAATATTATCCATTAAAACTTCTGATGGAGCCCTAAACAAAGGCACAGAAATCCGAGCAAATCTTAAAAGCGAAAAACCGCTATTAGATCAGAAGACAAAACGTTGCGTAAAAGAAAGAATAATTCTGAAATCAAAGCGACATTCACACCAGTAAATTAAATACTAGTAGATACCATGAACATTGTCCTATTAAGACAAATAGAAAATTAATTAAGCAGATTATATCTCCCCTAGGGACCCAAGCATTATGATCTCTTTTTACATATTCAAACGACGAATGCGAAACTATATATTGAATTAAAAACTATAGTATCTAATCCAGAACTAAACATAGCAATATAATAAACAACCAAAAACATGAGAGGGCAATGGAAGCTCACTTTTAACAATCTGTTCCTTGAGCCCTCCGCCCCAAATACTACGTTTCTCACAACCGACGACATATTGAACGTCATCTACTCAAAAATAACACCAGAATAAAATGACACTCAATTTTATAAAATTCAACTCCATAAAAACTCAACTTCTACTCTTGTCTCTTAAGAAATAAATAAAATATAAACGATATATGATGATAAATTAGAATATACGATTCATATTTTAAGATATCTTATAAGTCGCTCTACAAGAAAAAACAAACAAATATTAATTGTAATCTCATTCTTATGGCACATACTATCTACAAGTTAAAGAAAAGGTTATATAAAGCTATATTCTTGGCATGTTTAACAGCTTTGGAACAGACAAGTCAATGACACGTTGATGAAAGATTATATGAATAGAATGCATATTGAAACAACAACTACTAACTCGTATCTGGAAATATATTATTTTCTCAACCCTAAGATTACCGAAAAATACCCCGTCCAAAAAGAATATTCCAGCCATTTTCTTAACAAAACCGACGTCATAACAGGCAATAAATAAACAAAACGATAAAGAAAATTAAGTATATAGGAGTCGTCAATAACGTCAGTTTTTCAATTCCTGATAAATAAGGATGATAAATATACCTCAAGGATAGATTAAGAAAATACCGACCTCCTACCCTCGCATCTAGTTTCTAAAGAAAGTACGAATAGCCACACTTTCACTATCACAATACAATTAAGGACCTTTTCGTGTTAACAAAACAAAAGAGAGACTCTCCTCGCATACCATATAATGTCTGCTACTTTTTCCTACATCATATGCACAATACTTCTCATCTGAAGTCGATCACCCCCTAACAATTCAATTTTAAGTAGAAATGTAACGGAACAGAGAGTCAACACACAAAAGGACAATCTACCGCACATACTTAAAAAATAATTTATAAAGAAAAAATGAAATCAATTATGAATAACGGAGGATGCCGGAGGAAAATGAATTTATTGAGCCGCGCCGACCACCCAAAAAATACACAAAGAACACACAAAAAAAAAACCGAAAACGACAAAAAAAAAACACACCAAACAAACAGAACGGGCCGAAGATAAATTTTACGAAATAAACCCACAAGAAGATAGGCACAGAAAAAAAAAATATAGTAACCTCAAAACCAAAAAAGCAAGCAAATGCGCGAACACACAACCCACCGCTCCCGAATATTTAAAACGAAAAAGAAAAGAAAAACGAATGTCAAAGCACGCGAAGCAAAAAACAGAAAAAGCATACAAAGATCCCTGGACAATGAATTTAAAGCAATATCCAAAAGCTCCTACAATAACAACACAACCGTTAAACTCAACGAAAATAAACCAAGAAAGCCTAAGATTAAAACAATCGAACGAGTCTATATGACTGACCAAATACAATTATAAAGATCTAAAAAAAAAAGAAAGATTCCTGCATGAAGAATTAAGCAAAAAAGTGCAAAAGTAACTTCAGAAGAAAGGACTTGCATCGAACGATTAAATATAAACCAAAAAAATAAAAACATCACATCAAATAAAAATGTCCAACATTTACGACATACCCCTTTCCACTGGAATTGACCCAAGGCAACCCAAATTCTATAACTCATTCTATTGTCAGACAAACGTGTGATACATATCTGGGAAGCTACAAGAATAGCTGCGTTTTCATGGCACACTTGTAATCAAGTTGGCCAACAAAGTTAAAAAACCATTGATCATATCTCTTATTGCTGTAAGGGCAACAATTGAAGAAAAACAGATAAATACTTGATATGTAAAAAAAAAACCAACCAGAAAAAACGAAAAAAAAAATAAGAGATCCAAAGCCTAGAACTAAAAAAATAATTAACAATTATTCCAAATTTAAAATTTATCGACATATAATAATTAAGTTAGAAAAAAAATACGTAACGATTTAAAATTACTACCCACCGAATGGTTTCTACCCATAGCACGGTAGCCGAATTAACATTACCGCCAGACTACATGATCGAACATCCTTTTTATTTGGTGTAAGATTTGAAAACAAACATGCCAGAGAACCAACGGTGCATTTTAATGAAAGTAAAAAACCCCTACCCTGAAAGCACACGAACGTCTTCAGATTTTAAACCCGCCCTCACGAAACAATAACAAGTTTCTTTATTAGCGCAGGTACGAATAGAATCCCAGTCGCCATCAAAAAGTCCCAACCCCAAACAGACCGACTGACTATCCTCATAGCTTCAAAAACAAAAAGACAAGCCCATTTGCACCACGCGTATGAAGCGCACCAAGAAGCAAACATGCACACAATCCACACATCTCTCAAAAAAATGAGCAAGAAGAAATACTACCCTATCAACGCCTATGCGGCTCTCACGCCATCCCGAAAAGACTACCAAAAGTATCACTCTTAAACCCTATAGTAGCATTTTGTTCTGCAACGACGCAAACCAACACACAAAGTACTTCTACTTAGGCAAGTTTCATAAACAACACATCGAACCCCCACCCCCTGCATAACTTGTACTGCAATTTAGTGTGTCTGTACTATAAAGCCCCCCACCGCACACAAAACGCCGACCCTAAAGAAAAAACAAATGACGCCAACCAACGCACGAACAAACCACCGCCGGCAATCAACCTCTCGCGCTATGATCCAACCCACCCAAATCGCTCCACCACCGCCGACAGCTCAACATAAGTGACAAGCTAGCTATCTTCCGCACACCCCGTCCAATAACCAGATATCAAAAGTCCACCCTCTGATAAACGCGCTAGCATAAATATTACAATATCCACTATACTAAAATACTACCTTCAGTGATCACTACAGCAGCCCTAGTTAACATAACATTAAGTACTATAATAAAATGATTGACTGCCAGTCCGACTACCTAATAGCTATGACTAGCACTAATCCTATAAATACTAACGTAAAATAGCAGCCGCCACCACCGCGACCTACTAAAATATAAAAATCAGCTGGCTATCCTCCCCCTAGCTATAGTACCATCCCCCATACCCCCTACCTCATTCTACCCTATTACTATCTATCCTATCGACAGCGCCTGGCGTTTCATCAATCCCCATGAGATGAAATAGCAATGCCAACCCAAATGAAAGCCCGCGATCCCCTATGTTACCCCGTAACCCAAAAAAATACCATAAATAACCGCACCTCGCCTCATACCTTTGGTTGGGATGAAAATAAGGACCTAAGGTAAACCGATTCGGTCCTCAGATAATAAATTGTAGTATTGGAAAGTGTGGTAATAATTTTTCTATTTTAGGTAAAGAAAAATTAAAAATTTATTTGCTATAAAAAGAACTTACTTTTTTTATTTTTTGAGCTTGTTTATTTCTACGTAAAGTATTTAAATTTATTTTGTTCCCTACTCAGCCTGTATATACATGATATATATTATTATAATATATATATATATATATATATATTAAATATATATCTATATATATATATATATATAATATTATATATATATTACTATAATCATATAATATAATATTATATATATATTATGTATATTAGTATTTACCATCTCCCATGTAGGGCTTTAGCCCTGTCAGTTGGAACCAGCATTTTCTTCCTCTGGCCAGAAGAAACTATTGATCCTAGAATCCACTTAGAAAAAACGTTTTGCTGGCCCGCAATGTTTCTGAGGCCAGTCCTGAGTTATACATCAGCGTAGGGTTCACCCTTTCAGTGAAACACCAGCATCTTCTTCCATTTAACCTTGAAAAATCGTTCTCGTAGAGCTCTTCTGAAGATCCTGCTTCTGGGCCATAAGATTCCAATGCTGGTCCAGGCAGTCTTACTGCAAGCCATAAAAAGTAAAGAGACCGGCGTTAGCTAGCCCTGTCGTCCCTGACTATGCGAAGAAAGAAAGTCTCCATAATGTTCTGACTGTCGCGAATATCCATTCTTCTTCATATTAGACATTTTCAACAGACTTCCAATAGACTACTGCAGACTTTTTAACTAGTGCTTTGTCTTTGTTAATTCAAAATTTTAAAAAATGACCGACAGGAAATCTGTAACTTGTTTATCTACATTTTCCTTTAAATGAACTTTAATGTGATAAACTATAAATTTATGTATTTTGAGCGTATCGAAAGACTTGATATGAAGGTTTGTTGCTCCTCCTCTTCATGGAGTATTGATACAAGGGTATTCATTTTTCTTTAGATTAAAAAAATTTAGATTAAAGAATTTTAAATTTTCATAAATATAGTAAAATATTTTCTTTAAAGTTTTTATATTTTATTTTTATCTTCTGTAGAAGAGAAATTAAATCTTTAATAATGTCTTCAGCTCTAGCAAGAAACCTCTCTGAAACTTTTCATCACTATTCTCTATATTCCTCTGCGATTTCTTGTCATTTTTCTCTTCCCTGGTGTTGTCAACACACGTCCACCTTCGACGACAGTCAGGTCATATGTTGATGAACTACCTACAGCCTAATCACCCTATAGATAACTGACTAAATACACGCTAGCATTACACGCTATACGCTGACAACCACAACAAACCAAAGACCTCGCAACAACAAAGCATACCGTAGCAGCACTGACTGATCTCTACGGTAACCTAATAATAGTATAATATATAATTAACCTCAGCCAGAATAATCGTCAGGTTGCTTAATGAGTATATAATAATTATAATATAGTATACGGCGCTTTTTAGATACTTTTAAGTTAACTTGCTCTCTTTATCGGAAATGTAATGAAATAACTGAGACAGCAACAAGCTTTAAAATTATAGCGAATATTCTTAGCGAGTACTAATTACTCAGCTCAAGATTAAAATTCGGAATCAGGTCTACGGTAATAGTTACGGCTTCAAACGCTGTTAGGTCCCGGAAGAGTGTAACCAAAGTTACGTCAATCACAAACGGAGCTAGACAACGAAATTCGGAACCCGACCCCCATAAAAAAACCCTGCGCCAAATATACCTCCACACTCGAAAACATCACCCCAGAACAAGTACAGCACTCTTAAAAGTCAACAACCTACTATCCAATGGAATATATATATACTATAT
>JABUQX010133085.1:30000-32431 GCA_015478945.1 Trachelipus rathkii | reverse complement strand
CAAATACTACAATAAAAAACTCAATTAGAAATCAATTAGTAATAAAATTATCAATTATAAATTAAAACAAAAATAGGAATTATGTTAAAAATTATTATAATATAAAAACTGTATTATTATAATATAAAAATTGTAATAATTATAAAATAAAAATAAATATTATGATAAAAATTATAATAATAAAAAACAATAAAAAATAGAATAATGTAAAAATTATAATAAATATAAAATAAAAATTAAAATTGCAATAAATATTATAATATTAAAAAACTCAATAAGAAATATAATAAGAGAAGCTGATTGCATTTTAGCTAATCGCTAAAATGATCATTGCTAAATTTAATCTTAGTAAATAATCAATAATTAATGAATCTCTCTATTATAATATGACATTTAACATTCCTTCATAAGCAGTTACGTACTTTCAATATTAATGTGCTTGTTCTAAACATAATTCACACATACACACACACACACACGCATTTTATATATATATATATATATATATATATATATATATATATATATATATTTATATATATACAGTATTTATATAAAAATATATATATATATATATATATATATATATCTATATATATATATATATATATATAGTATATATATATATATATATATATATATATATATATATATATATATATATATATATATATATATATATATATATATATATATATATATATATATATATATATATATATATATATATATAAATATATATATATATATATATATATATATATATATATCAATATATATATATATATATATATATATATATATATATATATATATATAATAATATATATATATATATATATATATATACAGTATTTATATATACAGTATTTATATATATATATATATATATATATATATATATATATATATATATATATATATATATATATATATATATATATATATATATATATTAAAATCAATTAAAGGGTGCTTGAGACCCCTTCTGGTGTCACATGGCATTGTGTTGGGATGCTCATGAGTAAATGGGGCACCTTGCCAAAGTGAAATAACTTCAACATGTACAAATCAATTGTTGTGACGAAATTAAAAAATAAAAGAAACATTTTCTCATTTCATCGTAATAGTTGTTGTGAGAATGTTGGCATTGCTTCTTTAACCCAAGAACACCCGAGTAGAATGTTATTTGACTCTAATAGGGATCTGAAGAACCTTCCTATTGATTCTAATAAGTACCAGATCCCAATTACATCAAAGCACAGAGCTTCAAAATTGTTCCAAGATGTTTTGTTCTTTTCGGAAGGTGGAGTAGCTCAGTTGAAAATTCTTCCATACGTTACTTAACTGCGACGCTGTTGTCAGTGAGTTCGAATCTTAGCACAAATGAAATTTTATATATATATATATATATATATATATATATATATATATATATATATATATATATATATATATATATATATATATATATATATATATATATATATATATATATATATATATATATATATATATTTATATATATATATATATATATATATATATATATATATATATATATATATTTTACATGGTACCACCACTCACGGCTGGTCCCTTTTTAAAAGGAGGGGCAAAAACAATAACGAAAACAAAAGACAATTACAAAAAAGAAAAACAAAAATTAAAATAAATGGAAAGTAAACCCACCCTGTCCCTTGCCTAACGCAATTCCCTCAGGTGGGCGCAGACTTAAATAGAGGAAGATTGAATATTGCAGGGAAAATAGAAGAAGGCAAGGAGTTCCACAAAACAGATGTGGCTGGAAAGAAGGAGGCACCACAACGAACGAGTCTGGGATTTTCAATGCTCACGCAAAATTCATGCGAGAGCATGGCACCCCTTGTATTGCGAGGGCGACGCAATGGAGGTGGAATGCGAGTGGCCAACTCCTCTGAGCATCTACCGTTGTAGTACCTATAGAAAAGAGATAGGGCACCAACGTCACGACGCAGAGAAAGAGGGTCAAGGGAGTCAGAAAGTATGGGACAGTTTATAAGCCTCTTAGCCTTAGCTTCAACTCTATCCAAAAGGAGGGTGGAACCGGATCCACCCCAAATGTGGGAACAGTATTCCATACAGGGGCGAATAAGACCTTTATATAACTGGAGTATCTGAGCAGAAGAAAAAAATTCACGCAATCTGAACAGAATTCCCAGCTTCTTTGAGGCCATTTTAGCAACCGATGTGATATGAGGTCTCCAAGACAATTCACTATTTATGTTTAGTCCAAGAATGTTTATGTTGTTTACGGGTAAGACATTAGAGCCGTCAAAGGGGATAGGAAAGTTGGGAGGTGTTTTAGAGAGGGAGATATGAAGAAGTTGAGTTTTCAAAGAGTTGAACTTCACAAGATTACGGTTACCCCACTGAGAAATCCCGACCAAAT
>JABUQX010133085.1:0-2500 GCA_015478945.1 Trachelipus rathkii | reverse complement strand
ACTTTTTATTTATTTTATTATTATTTTATTTATTTTTATTAATTATTTTTTATTTTTTATATTTTATTTTTATTATATATTAGTGTTATTACTTCATGCCTATTGTATTATATTTTAGAACACACACACACACACACACACAACACACGACACACACGCACGCACACACGCACACACGCACACACACACACACATGCACTTACACATATACACACAATTCACTATGACACTAATACACACATTCACTATGACACTTAGCATTTTACCCATAGACACTTACATTACACTTATACACATCGTCACACACACATTCAACTGTTATGATACTTATACAACATTCCACTATGACCAACTTACATTTGTCCATGACACTTACATTTACACTTGCACTCACACACAGATTTACTTACACTCACACAGATTTACTTACACTCACACATATTTACTTACACTCACACAAAGATTTACTTACACACACAAATCTACTTACACTTGGACTCAGACAATTCCATTCACACACACACACACATCACACACACACACACAACATTACACACCACGCACACTCACTTACACATATAACGTATAATTTATTAAAAACATTTTATGTTTTAATTAACACACGCACATTGATATTACTCATTCAAATATAACTAAAATTATTTCAAAGTCTCTTAAAACTTCTATAATAAATCAATCATTATCTTTGAACAAAGAATTTATTATTAACTGTTAATACTTTTGTTATAAATTTTATAACTCAAGTTTTAAAATAATTTTTAAATTTTTAATTTAATTTATTTAAAAAACATATATGTTTACGTACCTAAGCATAATCCATGTAAATCAGTAAGGTCAGCCCCTACCACCCCTCTACATCAAGCTATGCCACGTTTTGTTCTAGTTGACTTACTGCTTTACATATCGTTTTCCATTTAATAAGTATAAAAATAACAAAATAGTTTTTCTCTGCTAACATAACATGTATTTTAATAAAATCATTCTAGGTTTTTTTTAAAAATAACAATTATTAACTTACATTTATATTATTCACTCGATTGTTAACTAAAAATATTTCCAAAGTTTTTTTTAATAATTCGGGTTCTTTATTATTATTATTATTATCTATGTACATGGACAATCATCAGGAGAAAACACAACAACCCGCACTCCGTACAGATACGAAACTGACCTCTCTCTGTACAGTGTTGAAAAAATTACTTTAGGTAAATTTAGGATAATCCTTTTTGTACCCGAGGCGCATTTAAGGCCTTAATTCCAGGTCAAAATATATTTCAGACTGACCTTTTTCTGTAAAAATGTGGTGCAATAACTACGATAGGCCTAAATTAGGCCTAAATTTAGGATAAGCCTTTTTGTCAGACGGGCTAATTTAATCCTATTACCAGGTCAAAAGGTATTTCCCGTATAGACAAGAATCATTGTTATTATTATTTTTATAAATATATTTCAAACTGAAACATGCTGGATCGGAAAGATCCTTTAAGCAGGTAAAAGGGAAATGTTTTCCTTACTGCTGATTGGTCGGGGTAATCGCTTATCTCTAATATGACCTTGATAATTGATTGCGTCGAGATTATTTTATCGTCTTTTGAAAATTAAATTTGTTCTTTAAACGTTGGTATTTTGAGCAGGTGTGTGTTTTTATTTCTTTTAGACCCAAACCCATTTTAAAATCATAGTCATTTTAGCTGTTATTGCGGTGCACAAGTTATCTATTTGTATAAAAGTGTTTTGTTTTTAGAAGTGTTATCATATTATAATAATACTTACATTGGGAGGAATAATTATTAATTCACTAGAATAGATAATAATTAATTCCCTAGATTTAGCTAACCACCAAGGCTCAGCATGAGCCCCACCGCAAAGCAGCCAACCCGCACCCGCAGGTGCGTCCCGCAGCCCCCAGCCCGCCGCATGCGCCCGCAGCGCCAATATTTCCGCGTCCGCAGCGCCGCGGGCGCCCGCCTGACGACAATATTTCCGCACGAATGAAATATATTATATATTTCATTGCGCGCGGAAATATTCGCGCCTGCGGGTGCCCGCGGGCGTGCGGGAACGCGAATATTTGCGCCTGGCGGGCGCATGCGGGGGGCTGGGACGCTGCGGACGCACCTGCGAGGTGCGGGGTTGGCTGCCTTTTGCTGGGTGGGGCTCATGGTGACCCTCGGTGGTTAAGCTTAATGAACTAGTGAATTAATACTTATCTATTCAGTGAAATTAATAATTATTCCTCAATTTAAGTATTTATTAAATATGATATACACTTAGTAAAAACAAAACACTTTTAATACAAATCAGATAACTTTTGCACCGCATAACAGCTAAAATGACTATGATTTTAAAATTGAGTTTGGGTCTAAAAGATAATAAAACACACACCTGCTCAAAAATACAAGGGGGTTTAAGAACAACGTTAATTTTCAAAAGACGATAAATAATTCTCGACCAATACATACAAGCATATGAGATAAGG
>JABUQX010133084.1:0-26716 GCA_015478945.1 Trachelipus rathkii | reverse complement strand
GCAGTGATTGATAAATTATTTATTACGATAATATTGTCCAGCACTGATACGATTGCCGAATACTCAGATCTCAAAACTCGTCATTGCGGAGCGGCGACACCGTTTGGCAGCATTCTTAACATTTCAACTTCGTGTTCAAAAAGGGGCTGCATATCTTACGATAAAGGACACACCTTGGGTATTCCTACTACCCACCATCCTGCCAGGGTCCAGCTCTAATCTATCTATCTATTCATCTATCTATCTATCTATCTATCTATCTCCTTTTTCTCCCCAAACTGGAGGTAAGGTGCAGTGTGCGGACAGGTCGGAAAGGGGAAAGCAGATAGTCAAGAATAATGAAAAAGTCGAAAGAAAGCCCACCTTATAATATATAATATATATAGTATATATTATTATATTATATATAAATATATATATATATATATATTATATTATTATATATATATTAATATATATATTATATAATAATATATATATGATATATTATAATATATATATATATAATAATAATATCAATGCCGGAAAGGCTGTACTGATTTCATAGATTGGTATTTATGCTCTTGTTACAAAACATGATGCTGATAGCGGCGTGAGAACTAATGCAGAAGGGTCTTTATTTCGCTGTCCCCTCCGATCCCCCCGTCCCCCAACGAGCTGTCATGTGCATTGGTTCTAGTGATCACATTTGTCAACGGCATTATCTCTCAACCTTTCTTTCTTTCCTCATTTTTCAATAAATTTCCGGTCCTCTTTTCAATCACCTTATATCACAGTTTCTCTAACTTTTTTTTTTTTTTTTTGAATTCCCACCCATTAGTCCTTTAATTATTTATTATAAGGTTGCCTCCCCTTTTTTTCCCACCCAGCACCCCACGTGATTTAACCGCGGTCTTCTCTTCCTGCATGGGTTTTAGTTCACCCACACATTCTCACCCGTGGATGAGGGGGGTACCAGTTTTGAAAAAAACCGGATCATGTCCCAATGCTCACCTCTGACCGGGCCGACCAATTTGTACGGGAACCCAAACCTTTGCTAACCACTCATGGGAGGTTGTTCTGCACTTTGGTGTTAAATCTCCCATCGGACCTTTACGTGAAGGTGGGCACACCGGCGTGGAGTTCGGGAGAAAGCTTCCGAACCACATCATCCACAGGACCTATACTTTACGGGTGGCGTGTCCGGGAGGAGAGTTATGTGTGTTTAACTCATGAACCTGTTGTGGGAGAAGACAGGCATTACCCTTCCTATGAAATATACGCCTTTCCAGGCCATCCTGTGTTATTTTTTGTCATCATTGCTTTATGCTATTGTTAGCTCATTCATGGAGACGATGAGTTCTGGGTTAATTTTTAATATGGAAAAGTCGCGGTGTTAAAAGAAAAAAGTATTTAAACCAAGTGAGCCGAGATATCAACAATAACTTACCATCTGTCAGGTTACCCAGGCCTGACCATACCGCGGTCCCTACTCCCTCATTCTAGACCAGTACCTATTTGCTTTACTTATCCTTCCTCTACATCTGAGGGTCCTTTTGGCACAATTTCAAGCCGATTCACGTGATAGCAACCCGGGCTCTCGCGTGGCTGGCAACCAACGATCCGGGCAATCCCGCAAAGGTACCCCCCGTGTCCACAGGCGCCCTCATTCGTTCACTCCATATGCTCACCCCCCAGGACATTCAGCAGACATATCTTCATTTCCCGATATATCACATTACTGCGATTATCCACTACCTCCAAAGTCGTTACTGCAAGCACAAGAACACTTTTTCTCAGCGAATGCACCTGAAAATCTTTAGGAGTTTGAGACACCTCCAGTCACATTAATTGAGAAATGATCCATTCGCGTACACTGCTAACCGACAACCAAAAGTTCCATTTTGTCGATCCTTAACGTCATCTGGCAAACATTCTCTGTATTGCTACTCCTTGATGATTAACGAAACAAATCTAAAGACTATTTTTTGTCATGAAACAGAAAGACGCAGGATTTAGAGGTCATTATGAGAATCTCCAGCAGAAAAGTTTCTGTATCCAAAACATGATAGACTTTTCCCCCTCGCCAGGAAAACTCACTGACAAAACCAAATCTCGTTAGTTGCTGACCTTAATACCCTTCAATCCACCAACAAAGTTTGAAAATAGGAGTTCACAGTCGGTGTTCGCACGTTTATTCCTCGACCCAGACGTTGCCTCAAATGTCAACGTTTTGGTTATCCCGAAAATACTGTAGGGAGACGACATATGCCCAATGCAAATCTGCCGGAGAATATTTCACACTCCATGTGAAAATACCCCTAACGGTAGAAACTGTGGAGGACCCACAGTGCTTCTTCCTTCAAATGCCCGTCTTACCTGGTTGAACCAAGAGGGGTCTATGGAAACTATGTACAACAAAATTGAGCAAGAGGATGCTATACGCCCAGCTCGAAGGAAATTCAGGAACAATCAAGTCAATCTTACCCTACAATAAACAGCTGGGTGCCCCACCCTCCGCGTGTTAATCCGCCACACGGACCCACCCTAACAGAAACCCTCTCCTAAATTCCAGTGAAACTCCGGCAGTTACTGCAACCTGTCTGCCTGTATTGCCCACACTACAAACTCCTCAAATAGTACAAAAAGCAAGCCCTGATTTTTTTCAATCCCCGCCCCCCAAAAGCCATCGAAGCAACCCTATCCGAACGTACTGGCTCTCAACAAACCAGCAAATGAAACTAAACTGGTTCATCCAGTACAAAAATTGGAGAAAAACATTTCCTGCATTGACCACTATACTCCCATACTTACAAACTAGAGGTTCACCAAACTTTTGCAAGAGGACGGTCTCTTTGTCCCTTAATTCGCATTCCCACTAATTATCAAATCCCTGGAAAAGATGTTTCTAAACACACAGGAAAAGAATAGTCGCCCAGCTTAAAGATTCTTCGTTTTAAAATATTAGAAAGCTATCCGAATTTTTAAACTGAGAAAACACAGAAACCCAGACCGTAAAAAAATTACAACTCAAAGAGGACCTCCAGAGACAAAGCAATGGCTTCAAACAGATATTACTCAAAAAATCACATCTGTTGAACACCACCCCAATCGACCTTTAATAGTCTGCAAGAAATATTTCTAGCTCTTCTGAATCTTCCTTAATTACTCTTCTCCCCGAATTTCTAATAATCAGCACTCCTCTAAGGGGATTCTATACCCTAGAAGATGAAATCTATGGTTAATAGCTCACCAAATGGAGCTTGAATTGTGATGACCCATTTCTCCTTTGCTAATGCTTCTGCACATTTTCGGAGAAGAATGAATGGGAAAAACCTGTCCACCGTAAACGTCGCAAACGCTCTGAGCGTTCTGGGTCTGTTGGAGGCATGAAGAGTGACCCAGAGGTCCCCACTCTCCAATGAAACTGTCCAATACTTCCCAAAATCAATAGCAAGATGAATTACTGGCAAAAATCATCACGCCAATATTGGACTCTTGTCAACCTCCAAACAAATCTTATATTGAACCCAATTTTAGTTAACCCCAACACATTCTTTCATAAAAGATTGACCACCCTTCGCTGGGTTGAACCTTACCTCCCCCATTTCCATATAGGAGAAGGAACTGTATATCCGCACATTTTTTCTGAATACTGCCTTGTTTGGCAGATACTGATATCGCTTCCATTAATAAACATCAGCATTTAGGTTGCTTTTCCAACGACCAACCAAACCCATTCAATAATATGGATTCGGTTGAACTCAAAATAAACCAGTCCGAAATGGTTATGGCACCAAATTAATACTGAAAACTCCTTTCCCCAAAAGCAAGTCGTTCACAACCCAAAATTCTCGTTGTTATGACACTATTTTGATTCCGACATCCAGGATTTTGTGAGATCTTATACCGAGAATCCAGCTCCTCCTCAGCTATTCCTTTTTTATTTTGAACTCTACCTTCCAATACTACCCCTAGTCACAAAGATAGAGACAATGGTCTCAAAAAGACTATCATTATTACATTTAAATCATAGGCATAGCAGCTCTCCGCAGGGGAATTGTCGTGGTACATATTCTAATTTCGAAGAACTTGGGTTCAACTATAATATATTACACAAATGCATATGTTTACCAGGAACTTCGAACTGTGCTCAGCCGCGACTTCTTCTTCACCCGTCGGAATTAAAGCGCCGCTTAACCTCTTATAGAGAGGAATGACATGATAGGGAGGGTGCAGGATACTCATTCACAAATCTGTCCCCTATTCCCCAACCCTCTCCAAACTAAAACAACCTTCTTGCGTAGCAGCAACGAGGAAATTCAGGCGTCCACCAAACCTTACTATATGCTCAAACTACTTAATTTTGGGGTAAACATACTAAGGTTCGACTTGCTGAAAGAGTTTTAAAACAGTCCCTACCCGGTCTTATACTAGGAGACTATCAAAAACCTCCCCGCACCCCTTATTGGGGTGACTCTGTCACTTCGTCCAAGATCCTAATAGATCTCCTAACCCCCTTTTTCCTGGGATACCATAACACAGGACTCCCCAATAATGAACGTTTTAGTATACACACATTCTTGTATTTGATATTATTTTTCCCTTTTGCTTCCATCCTGTATGGATTATGCTTTAACCTGGGTCCACCCGCTCATTGATTTTTTATTCGGCAATACAAGTAAGTGATCATTACCAATTAGCTTTAAATGAGCTATTGTACCAATGCCCAATGGAAAAAACCTAACTCCAGTGCTTCGTTATTATCGAGCGGAGTGGGTCTTTCTTATCAGGCCACAGTAATCACACTCTATTCTCCCTTCAATAACCGATTTTCCCGACTTATTGATGAGCCTTTGCTATCTGTCCAGCAAGTCGTCCAGTCGCGGGCAGCCTGGAAGCTGCATTCCGCAACCTTTCCTCAGGCAGGCTCAGGTCGGCAAAAACCCCCTGGGTGGTGGTCCCAAGAGTGCGCACAAGCCAACCGAGGGGGAGAAGAAACAACTCTACAGGCAATACAAAAGACCAGTACCACCCCAAACAATGAGTTATTTTTTTAAGCAAGTTCGGCAGGAATCTCGGCGAATTAAGCGCCAAAACGGCAAACAAGTTGTGGTTTCGAACAACTTGCATATCGACTGATTAACTGACACAACTTCCCCTCCAATTTAGGGTGGACAAAAATTACACAAGAAAAATATTCGTCGCTCACAATCTCCTCCACCCACAGTCCTCCGTTATGGGCATATAACTGACACCCGATTCTCCGCTCCTGCTGCATTGTCTGTAGCGGAATAATGGCGTTAGTTAAGCTTTGCCAGGGCCACTCGAGATTCTTTCCGCCACAACTGAAGCCCTTTCAAAAAAAGAGAACTGACACAGAACTGCCAGACTTTTCAACAGCGAAAGGGGAAGTTCATACCTACAACCGTCTTTTCACACTTGCAGAGTATCAAACTTCATTGGCGAATAGCAAGACGGTGCTCTTGGTCCAGGCATGATTTCGGTACATCTTGCTCCGTCATATCCATCCCTCGGCATCAGCATTTTGGCTGGATCTATATATGTATAACAGAATCTGGATTGAATCTTCTTTTCCATCTATTTGGACTACAGCCTTTTTGTAATTCCTATGCCCAAACCTGGCAAAGATCCGAAGTTGGCTGATAACCAAAAGACAATTTTCAAGCTGACCCTGTCATTCCTGGTAAATTAATGACGAGAAATGGTTTCTCGGCCGCTTTCGTCCCTGTCTGGAGAGCCGCAAGCTTTTCTTCAAACCTATTCCAGTTAGGTCTTCCGCAAAAAATCGTTCAACTGCGGACCCTTGTTTAAACTAGACCATGACATCCGGGGAGCCCTCTCAACGGGTGGGATGGTTCTTGGCGGTTTTTTTGACCTTGAAAAAGCTTACGAAACAACGTGGAGAACTGGATTCTTCCTTAAACTTCATTCGTCGGCGTTTTCGCGGGACACTCCTCTTTCATCAAATTGCCTCTGTCCAAAATAGATTCATCTATCCTCAGGTTCGGCTGGCTCTTCTATTCCTGTCACCGCCCACTTTATCTTTGTAATGAAGGCGCGTTCCGCAGGTAGTGTTTCTAAGTGTACTTACATACTTGCTCTCTGAGTTTAATGATATCGTTTTGCTTCTATCCAGCGAACTGTCACATTTGCTCTCTCTTGTTATGACCTTGCGTTATAATAGCCGGTGTCAGGCTGCCTTTTTTTCGAACGCAACTTCAACTAGCTATTGAATATTTCACAATGAGGTAACTCCCATAGCTTCCATTTTTCTCCCACCAAACCTCAAAGCAGTGCGGTAAGAAAAAATGGAATCGAAAAGAACTTGCCACCTTTCTTCCAGGCAAAACCTAACTTCTATTTACGGTGCCCATTTCCTTGGTTACTTCACGGGACAGTCAAATTTTCTTAGGAACTCATTCTAGATGGACCACTTAACCTATGCACCCGCATATTTAACAACCTTTGAAACACTTGTCGTATCGCGCAAGGCTGACATATTCATCTCGCATCAAATCTGTGGGTTTGCTTTATTTGAATCCCCTTTTACGCCTTTAACATCAGCCTACCTAATTTCCGATTCGAAAACTGCGACTTAGCAGCTATACGGCCAGACCTCCACAACACTACGACACCTATTAGATCCCATTCAAAATGAGGCGATCCGAATCTCCACGGAGCCGTCCGATCGTTCCCACAGGTACAGCCTTTTGAAGTTTTGAAGCCTAAATTGTGATTGCACTAATCTTCTTCGAAGAAGATACATTATGTGTACAAGCTTATCTTCGTTTTCAAACCCCCATACCAGTCTGGCTCTGACACCGATTCTGTAGGAGATACCTCAGAATCCTAATTTACTGGCCATTTTCAAACACGGTTCATAACATCCCAAATTTCCTTAACATCCCTTTGCCTGCAAAAGTGCTGCTTTCTCTGTACAACGAGAGTGTTACACACCTTGGCCTATTCCCCCGGCTCCCACCATTGCATTGGGAACTCTGACATTCTTTCCAAATCTAGCATCCGGCCTTCTCTCCTTTTTTAAAAAGCGATCATTCCTGGTCGCATTCAGCAGTCATGATGAATTTACATACCAGTTTTATTGAACGCTCTAAAACAGAGAACATGTGGGTGCATCTGCTGTCGTTTTCCTGACCCAAGCTCCCCATTACCCTCCCTCCTCTGCTTCAATTTTTACAATCCAGAAATTAATGGCATATAATGATTTTCCCTTTCTGAATTTTAATCACTTAACCCAGTCATCTTATGTCATTTATTCAGATTCGCTCTGCGCGCGCGCACCAAGCGCTTAAAACCCCTTATTTTTCTAAAAACACATTGGTATCGCTTATGTACCAACAATTTCTTCCGGTGCCCATTCCCTTAGAAACAATTCATTTTTGTTGGAACCCCTCTCAATGTAACAGGAACTGGCACTGAAAATCGGCTGTCCAGGAGAAAGGCCAAAATGGCCAGCCTCCTCTTTGTGCGAAGTTCCAGGGTACCTCCCGCCGGGACGCCATTACAAACAAGGGCTGCCTCCCGTCAGCGGGATTACTATCTTGCTCTCGACAAGGCTTTCGATTTTTGCAAGATGTGCTGGACAGATGTATTACAGCGAGGAGCGAAAACTTCAGAAACTTAAAGCCCGAATATGGGGCGAGTGGTCATTCCTCCCACCAGACGAAAACGCCTTACACGAGCGGTGATACTTGCCACACCTTCCGATTGGCCCGCTTTAATTATCACTCTCAGGTACAGTATATGCTTACGGGACCCTCCTCCATTTCTGCAAATCTTCTGCCGCTGCCCACTCCCCCAATACTGTTCGCCAATCATCTTCATTGATTGTTCCCATCGGGACACCCCTATTTGCGACGTCTACGATTTTCTTTTTTACGGCTCCATAACACCCTTCTGAAAGTCTATCCCATATCTTGTCTGAATCTCACTTTGTATTATAGTAACACCTCTCTTTTCTATGTATCTCTCAAGAAGTCGAATTTCTTATACAATAATTAACCTTTTGTTTATAACCTTTAAAAGACTATTTATAATAAAGGGCAGGGGCGTAACTACGAGCCCCGCCAGACCCCGCGGTGGGGGGTAGGGCCACAGCAGGTAAAGGGGCCCATAATTTCGAAGAGCAAACAAACGAAAAATAGGAGAAAAAAATACATAATTACACAATAATATATTATTTATATATATATATATTATATATATTATATATATATATATTATATATTATATATATATTATATATATCATATATATATTAATATATATATAAGTAGTAGGTCAGACATATTGGACCTATCCTCTTTTACAAAGCCCCTGAACACATTATGTCTGATCGGACAATGGTATAAAAAAAAATATCCAATATTCACTTTTTTCAAATATTTGAATTGGTTTTTATGAAAAAAGTGAAAAATTGATTATATTTTTTTACTCATCCGATCAACATCAAATTTTCAGGGTTGTATTGTCAGGCGAGGATTCATCTTTTTTTACTGTAGATAATTTGGTCTTTGTATACTCAAAAGAAAATTTTTAAAAAATTTTCAAAATTTTTTTTTGAATTTGTTTCAAGAACAAATCCAAAACTTTGCATGTACAAAGAAATTATTCTAATCGTAAAAATTTAGCCTCTTAATTCCCGACTACATATGCCCCTGAAAATTTCATCCACTTCATCCACTTGCCCGAACAGGAAGAAAATTATCGCAATTTTTTTTCCAAAATCCAAAAAAAAGTGGTACAGTTATGGAAAAATGCGGACAACGTCATTTGAGCACAAAGCATCAAAAAAATGAAAAATCCTCTTGATATTTGTAGGGGTAATGGACAATCCTATGCAGTATTTTCAAGTATTGAAGTCATTTCGGAAAAAAAAATCTGGAAGTTGATTACGAAACATAATAGTCAAAAAACATGGGTTTTGAAAAATTGAAAGTATTCTGAAAGAATGACTACAGTCACAGAAAACACCCGAAAACAACGTTTGGCGTTTTAGAGCGGCAAAAAAAAAGCTACCAGTTCTGGTTTATAGGGTCAATTGGCCTTTGAAATTCGGCATTTTATTGATTCATTTTAGGGAGGTGTTGAAAAATTGGGCCGTACCCTTATAGAAATAGTTGCAATCTCCCCTGAAAGAAATTTGTGGTATTTTAACATAAAGAAACAGTGGCGAAAACTTTTGAAAAAAAACAAGATAATTAAGATATAGCATAACAAAAACATTTAAAGCTATGAAAAATGTCAGAGTCAAAGGCTTAGGGTGATGTTAGAAGGGATAAATAGTGCGAGGGAAATGATTCAGGACTTCAGGCTCGTCGTATAGAGGAAAATTTTCCAAATGCAGAATAACATGCACTTGTTGCAGCACTCATTAAATTTAAACTTATAATTCTTGAATGATTCTGAAAAAAGATCATAATGGCTCTTCAAAAAATTTTATGACAAACTGGAAAAAGTATATGTGATCATTTCAGTTCATATAGCAGCTCGGTGGCAAGGAAATAACAGCTTCTTCAAAAAATAACGAATGCATCACAAAAAGACACTAAAAAATTGTGTCCAATTAGGTGGTCATCCAAGTTGATTCCTTTACTAGGCAATAAAAATATAAAAAAGAACAATGTTTCACAAAGTATTTCTCAAGTAGATATTTAATAGTAAGAAGTCAACGTGAATAAGAAACGAAGCCCTTGGTTCTCGGGAAAGCAGTTAGAACAAATTTTTGAGTTTTATTCTCTGTCGTGTTTTGCCAAAGTAAAAGCATTGGAAGCATCAATGTTGTTTCTCAAAATTATTCGCAAAGTCCAAAATACAGATCATTCAGTAAAAGCAACTTTACCATATGTGGACAAAGCAAAATCCAAACTTATGTGAGCAGCTAAGACAAAAATTTGAAGATGTAGTGAGAGAAACTACGAGGAGTTAGCACCTCATTGGAACATTGAAGCAAAAATACCTTCCAGCATGTTCAAATTTCAGAATTAAAAAGGTTTCTTGAATGAGCTTTTATTCTTATGAAAGAATTGAAAAGAAGCCCAATGGGAAAGCCTTTTAGAATAAGGGTTTTCCAATAAATCTATTGATATATCTAAAATGAACAGATAAACTACTCGTTCGATTAGTATGAACATGTAAATGAGTTCATCTTGCTCCTGAAGCAATAGCAGAGCTACGAAATAAAAAGTTGCAAGAAAAGGCTTACAAAACTTGGCTTAAACAATACGATTTTGATTATCTTTCGGTTTTAAACAATTAATCGCCCTCAAACAATTAATGACTACAGAAGATTAAAATTGAAAAATATGGTAACTATTAAAGATTAGCAAACTCTTTTATTTCCGATAGAAAACAGGGCTTAGGCAGTAGATTACCAGGACTATAGTGTACAGCAGTTTCAGTGTATTTCCGTTACAAGTAACATCTTGCAACGCTGAAAGGTCCGTTTCCAAAGCTCAAGTTAATAAAAACTCATTTCTTACAGGAACAATATACACAAACAAAGCTTAAGTGGCATCGCTGTATTAAGCTTGAAAAATGCTGTCGTACTCTTGATCTGAAAGAAGTGGGTAATAAATTCATAGGCCAATTAGCCAAAAACGTTTTTGGAAACTATAAAAGCATTCATTCCCTTTCGACTATTTGACCAAAGAACAGATATCACGAATTATTTGGTAAGTTAACATTCTTATTCTTAACTTCTGTTTATATATATATATATTATATATTTATTATATATATTATTTATATAATTATATATATATATATATAATATATTATATATATAATTATATTTTTATATATATTTATATATATTTTTATAATATATTATATATATATATAATAAATATATTATATATATATATATTATATATAATAATAATATATATATATATATATATATATATCAATATAAACTAGATTGCATACTTATTTTTGATAGGAGGGGAGTGGGAAATTAGAATTTAAGTTAAAAATAGTAATAATACATTTTGAAGCAGAAGTAAAAGAATGTTTTTGCAGAATTGATTAACTTAAATTTTTGCGTACAAAAAAGTAAAAGTGTTCTTATAATACATGTTTTTTCCCTTTAAAGAACATTTATACTCATTTTTACATACTTTTTCCAAAAATGTCATTACTTTTTTATGCAAATATCTAATTTCTCCAATAAAAAGTACTAATCTGATAAATAGAATATAGCCATATATATATATATATATATACATTATATCTTATATATATATATAATATATATATATATCATACTATATTATTATGATGGTCCAAGGGGGCACCCATTTCCATTTTCGCAGGGGGGGGCCTATGACTCTTAGTTACGCCACTGTACAAGCGAGTATAATTTTATGTAGTTTTTGATTTATTTTTTGACTGAGCTGAATACATCATTTCCCATCCAAATCGCCTTTTGACACTTGAAAATACTGACCAGGGCCTTCCATGTTGCTGATTTTTCAGCCACAGTCATGCTTCCTCTATGAGCCGTGTGTCTGTTAACAGTGACTTCAAAAAACAAAAAACAATATATATATATACTCATATATATTATATATATATAATATATTAGATTATACTATATATATATATATATATATATATATATATATATAATATATATATATATTATATATATATTATATATATGTGATTGTGTGTGTGGGGCCGATTAATCGTCATCGGCAAAACAATCTGCATAAATTTTTTTTCAATCGTCATCGGCAAATTTTGCCGATTATTTTGCCGATTATTTATAAGATATTTAAGAATTTTTAAAAATAAAAACTCCAATAATCAATAATTATAATAATAATAATAATAATAATAATCATATTTTTTATAATATATATTATATTATAGTATATAATATATATATATATAAATATATATATAATATGATATATTAATACTATATATATATAATATATATAGTATATATATATATATATATATAATATAATATATATTTTTTTTTCTCGCTGATCTGAATAGAATTTCCGGGTGGGGTCCTCTCAACCTTGTGAAATTTATTCTTTAAAAACCCAACTTCTACCAATCTCCCTCTCTAAGACACCTTTCTAACTTTCCTATCTCTCGACGGTTCTCTCGTTTCTCCTGTTGACAATATAAACATCTTGGCCTTAACATAAACAAAAAATTGTCTTTGGAAACCTTACACATCACAAATGGTTGCTAAAGGCCGTCTCAAAGAAAACTATCGAAGTTCTGTTTAGACTGCAGACTTTTTTTCCTCTCACAGTTACTCCAGTTATACAAGGGTCTCAACCTCCCACTGTATATGGAAGTACTGCTTCTCAGTAATTCGGGGGGCTCAGTTTTCACCCACTTTTGGATTAGTGATCGAGTCAAAGGCAAAAAGACTTACAAACTGTCCTGTACTTTCCTAGTTCACTTGCACTCCTTCCTATATTTGCGGCGCGATGTTGGTTGCTTTCAGCTCTTTTCTATAGGTAACCGATAGCGGCAAGGGCTCAGGAACTTTCCCGGTAGCCACCACCTTTATAAGACGCCTTCGTAGCACAAAAGGTCTGTGTCGCACATGAGTTTTGTGTGGATATAGGTAACTCCGACTAGCTCGCTGCGGTGCCTCCTTCTTTCCTGCCACCTTTTCTGTGGAATTCTCTTTCCATCTTCTTGTTTCTTCCTCAATTTAACTTCCCTCACTTTAAAGCCTGCGTCTAGTGCTCATCTGCGCGATAATTTGGTTAGTTGAATTTCTTGTTGATTTATAACACCCCTCCTCCTTGGAATAAGGGCGTTTCCGTGAGCGGTGGTGAATACTGTAATATATATAATATATATATATATATATATATATATATATATATATATATATATATTATTATATATTATATATATATTATATATATATATATTTATATAGATATATATATATATTTATATAATATTTTACACCCATTTTTGACTTATGGTATGAGACATCCAGTGCTAATGGTAGTTCGCCTTTCCTGTTATGCGTATCATATCCCCTTCATCCTCCAGACAACATATTCATATACACACTAACCTATATCACGACCCCTCTTCGTGAGACAACATCTTACAGGACATCCCTATCCTTATATCAATACGTTTTAGGGACGAAAAAATTGCCCCACATTCGTATGCCTGCGATGTCGTAGAGGCACGACTAAGGGCGGTGATAGTTAGGTTGGTCCTACTTACCACTTATCTGGTTTTGCCAAGGAATGCTAATGCGATGCCTACGGAGAAGGTCGTCGATCGCAGTAAGCGCCCTTTATCCTTCGGCGAAAATGTATGAATCGTATTTATACATGGAATGTCAGAGGATAAATGCTTGAGGAGATTGAGGAGAGAGGTGATGGATGATATTTAGAAAGGGCAAATTTGATTTTGCTCGCTGTGACTAAAACAAGATTGAAAAGAAACGGTGAAAATGAGTGGAGTGTGGTGTGAATTGTGTTGGTGTGGAAGGTGGAAAAGAATGAGAGGGGATAGAAGGATTGCAATTCTGTGAGTGAATGTGTGTAGAGAAGCTATTGGTAGATTCTTGTGTGTGTGCAGTACAGAAGTCTAAAGTAAATTTTAAGTTTGAAAAGGTCAAATTTGTGTTGGTTTGGCGACATATGATCCATAGGTAATGTGAAAAGAGTACGCATTTTCTGGGATAATCTGAATGATGTTTTGGATGGGGGGAAAAAGGAGATTCAGTTATTGCCACATATTCTGCCATTCAGGAATTTTTTTTACATTGTCAACCAACCACTAGGCAGAGCCTATTTCAAGGAGGGGGCGGTATAGTACTCTCAAGAATAACACCTCTCTAGCGCAATACGCATATGAGCCACAGGCGTAGGCATTAAAGTGAGGACGATTAATCAGTAGGAAATACAGAAGAATAGAAGAGAATTCCATAGAACAGGTGGTGGAAAGAAGGAAGCACACAGCAAACTAGCCTGGAGTACCAATGTCAACACACATTACTCGTGCGCAGATACAGCACTATTGTGCTACGACGCGCTCGTAACAGGTAGCTGGTCGGAGTGAATAATTCCTCGAGCAGACGTTGCGCTTGCCGTCCTATAGGATAGAGATAAAGCCCAACATCGCGCCGCAACGATAGTGGGTCAAGTGAACTGGAAAGTACCATAACACGTTCTATAAGCTTATTTGCCGTTTGACTCGACCCTGTCAAAAAGCCGGGTGAATCCAGACCCCCCCCCCCCAAATATGAGAGCAGTACTCCATAATGGGCGGATGAGACCTTTGTATAGCGTAGCAACTGAGAAAAAGGAGGAAAGTCTCAGTCTAAACAGAACTTCCAGTTCTTAGAGGCCCCTAGACACCGTTGTGATGTGAGGTTTCCAGACATTTTTTTTTGTTCATGTTAAGGCAAGGATGTTTATTTGTCAACAGGAGAGACGACAGAACCGTCGAAAGATATAGGAAAGTTTAGAAGGTCTTTGGAGAAGGAGATTTGATAAAAGTTGGTTTAAAGAATGAATTTTAAAAAAGTTATTTCTATCCATCAGCGAGATAGAAATCGGAAAGATTAAAGACGAGAGGGTAATTTTAGAAGGTACAGTGGGAGTAGAATGCATATGAGTTAAAGAATGAAAAGTCGAGTCATCGGAATACGAAGTGGATAGAGTTAGAGGTGCAGGTGAGAGATCATTAATGAAGAGTAAGAATAAAGTAGGAGTAAAGACAGAACCGTGAGGAACACCACTATTGACAGAAAGAAAGAAGTCCACCTCTCCAATAAACAGTTGATATGATCATTGAAAGAAAGCAGAATAATTAACGCAAGAGAAGGAGGATACCCAAAGGAGGGGAGCTTGGAGAGAGCAGTGACGCGACTGCCATACTTGCGCGTTTCAATGCTTCGAATATGGCAAGCACCACCACTTTAGGCTCCCGTAGTTCCTAAGAGCGAAAAAAACCATAAATCGGTTAGATAGGAATGATATTGCAGTAGGAACTTTGTGCAAGCAGAGAGCCGTAACTGAGCGATCGGACTGAGGTTTCCAGATGATTCTTAAGAAGTGAGTTGAAAGGGTTTCACAAGATCTTAATAGAATAAAGTAGAGCTACAGAGGCGATAAGTTAGAAAGATCAGAGCGGCTTCCTTTTTTACGGAATAGGTGGACATGTGAGAGTTACCAACTGAGGGGGGGAAAGTGCTAGTATTGAGACATAGAAAATATATTTGGGAGGCCGAAGAGATTAGCCTTTTTCAGTTGGAGAATAGCAACACAATGATCAGATCGAATAAAGAGGGGAGGGCAGAATTTACAGAAAGGTTGCTGAGAGATGAAAGATTTGTCCAGTAGAGACACCAAGGAGGTTAGAGCAACTTCTTGATGAAAGCCAGCTTTGCTCGTCGAGAGTATCCCTGCCAACAGATTTCTAGCGTGAATAAAATTGCGAGCAGTGATAGGAGAACGAGTATTTTTCCACAACAACACCACCCCCGCCCCCGATAGCACTGTCGAACAGGATATGAGGATAGAACATTTAGTTTTATAGAAGGAAGTATGAGAGAAAGAAAAATTTAGCTGAAGAATGAATGAACCCGCTCATCCCATCAACGATTACAGCTCCCTCCTTAAATCTTTTAAATCTTTACTACAATCCATCACTATTCCTTCATTGAGTTAGCCAATTGCTTCATCTGCAACTTGGAAACTTTCACAGTTTAGTCCCTGTCAAACTATTTTATGCATGTATGGAGAACAACACGTGACCTAAGAAATCGACGCGACACAAACATGTCTTCCTCATTTCCATTAATAAATACTTGTCATTTTCATTCATTAAACTTTTATTTTTAAAATTCATTTAGATTATTAATTAAGAGACTTAAGGAATCAAAAAATTTTGATCGCTAAAATAACTTCGGGAGGTTGAACCCCCTCCCCTGTCACAGGCCTTATATCATATATAGTATATATATATATATATATAATATATTTAATAATATATATATTATATATAATTATATATATATATATTATATATATATATATATATAGTATATTATATATATAACTATATATATGGATATATATATAATATATAATATATAATATATATATATTATATATATAATATATATTTATATAATATTATATATATTATATATATATATATATATATATAATATATATTATATAGTATACATAGTGTATACCAACAGGGAAAACAGGATAAAACACAGGAAAATAAAAGGTGCAGGGGAAAACAGGGAAAACACAGGGAAAATAAAAAATTATCCAATTTATATCAGGCATCATTTTTGCTTAACCCCTAAAGAAGAATATAGTGAAGCACATATTGACTTTGAAATTACTCTTAAAAGGGAGATCTTAAGGGAAAGCTCAGTTGCAAGGGATGTTTGAAAAGGTAGTTTTACTTGTCTGGCTGAAGGAGGATGAAAGTACAGGCACAAAGATATCATTCGATGATTCTCCTCTTCCCTAAAACTATAGAATATAAGATTGGTGATAAAGTTCCAATATGAGTAAATTAAGTAAAAAATTTATGTATCAACTTTTTCTTAGCCTAAGAATTTATACTTCTTGAGTTATTGAATCTTTATAATATTATTTTTATTAAATTTATTCAATCTGCAGTATCAGTGCATTTAACTAATTTCTCTTTTTTATTTGACAGAATTGAATTAATTTGGTATAGGTATATATTTAAATATTAGATGGCATAAAACTATTATAAAGCCAGTTTTAATTTGCAATGGCTGGACTCCACTCTGCATCCAGAATGGTCAAAATGGCTCAGAGAAGCGAAATCGGAACATTACGCTTTCTGCATCTACTGCAAGAAAGAATTTCTTCAATTATGGCAACAATAATCCATTCAAAGTAATGCAAGTAGCAAGAAACAACAAAGCATCACAAATGCTTAAAAATCCAGCTCGCCGGAATGAATGAACATTTTTGTTAAGCAACTCCTGGGTACTGTTCAAGTTAATTCTTAAACAGCTTGCAAACGAGATAATTCTGCATCAAATTCTTGTTCTCAGAAAGCCTCGAGTGGTTCTACCTTGGATGATCTCTGATTTAGACAAGGCAAAAATGTAAAGAAGCTGAAATAATGTGCAGTTTGACTGTTAATCAAGCTCAAATTTCCAATAGAGCTTTGTCTTGATTGATTGCCCAAAACAATATGTAGCAAGATGTTTACCTGATTCGCAGATAGCGGCACTTCTTTTGTGTGAGCAAAGAAATAAACTTTCCTATTTATGTGTATTTGGTTTAGCTCGCTTTACTTTACGTAAAAAAATGCGAAGTGGTGAGAAATACCAAATAATCAATATTCCTTATGATGAGAGCTCATTAAATAAATTGCCAAAAATACTCAAATGATATACGATGTGAGGGTTGAAGACTACACTTACGAGGTTCATTAATCATCGAGTTTATTTCTTCTCAGATTCTTTACGACACTCGAGTGAGAAATTCTTTTTGAAATCTCAAGCAGGTTCTTGGATCAGTGTTGACCTCATTAAAAGTGACGAAGATATTTCAATGGATGACCTAAATGTCAACTGGAATGTGTCTTTTCGCGGAAAGCAGAATATAAATAGACTGTTCCAAAGCTCCAAGATTGATTGTGAATTTGGCAAGGCTCTGTTGCTTGTCCATGGAGCTCTCAAAACTGGTTATAAAGCTACAAAGTGGGATTTAGAATACCTTAAGCGACTTATTATATATTTTATTAAACCGATTTTTCCAACTAGAAAGGGAACATTCATGAAAATAACAGGCTCTGAAGAGTTTCCTGCTAAATTTTGTTTGACGAGTTGGTTAAAATGTAAGATGCCACAAACACCATTCGATGTGCTTCCAAAGACTTCAACTTACGTGGTCAAAGAAGTTGATGGGAAATTGAAAAAAATTCAAACAGTGTTGAAAGTAAAAGTTGAAATCATATAAGGATCCCTTATTACATGCAAAGATTGGGGGTTTTTCAGCAGTTAGCTCGTCAGGTTGGAAGGATATTTCTATTGAGTAATCAACATGAAAGACCATTGACACCTGCCTGTATGACAGTCATTAATTACAAGCAGTTAATGAAGATTTCTAAAACCGAGAATATTTATATTCAGACGTCAAAAGTATCTTAATTGTAATTTTTTTTAAAGATAATAATGCAGAAAAAATTTCATAATCAACCAGATATGAACCTCCTTGTCACACCAGCAAAACGAGTATAGGAAATGCACTTGAATGGGCAAACTCCAGAAATTTTAAAATAGAAGATTTAGTGTATGTTTGCTGCAAGATACTTCATCCAGAGAAGTGTAGGGAAAGAAGTCCTTCTAAATGATTCATCACAAAGCATTAAGTCTGTTAATCACGAAGGTAATGTTTCAATAACGCTGTGAAGAGATTAAATGTGTGTCGAATGTGATGTTGTTGAAAAATCATTGATATCAGCGAATGCTGTTCGATTTCTGCATTATAATCAAAAGATTGGTGAACTTTTGATATCTAATATCCTTAGTCCATCTTGAAACTTCTGAAAAATATTTGCATGAGAAGGGAAGATTAGACCGATCAACATCTCAATTTGAAATGTTTTAATTAAAATTAGTAACGTTCAAAAAGAAAAAAAAAACTTTGTTTTTTGTACACTGATTCTTCTTTATTCATGGGAATGTTCTGTAAGTGTAAGAGGATTCGTCGAACAAACAACATTATCTACAAGAATTTGCTGTGAGGAAGTCATTGTGCTTAAAAAGAGTTATGCTCTGAAGAAATGAAAAACTGGAAGGGGTTGATATTGTCTTAAATAGAGTGGTTCATCTGCCCGCAATGCCTGCTTCAGGAGTTAAGGCCCATACTTTAACAAGGAAGGTGTTTTGTCAAAAAAATAAAAAAAAAAAAGGAAATTACAGCTGAGAATAAAGAGGGCTGAAAGAAGTTTAGGAAATATTGTCAAAGAGACCGAAAAACAACTTTATATTTTAGAAGAGAAAATAGCCTTTCTTTTTAAACAGTCATAAACTTTTTTTTAGTTTCAATGTACATATTTTAGTAGGTATTATAGTTTAGAATGAAAATTTTATATTTTGTTTTAGAGAAAAGGAAAATATTTGAAAAAATATTTTTATTTTATTTATAGAGAAATATAAATAATAGCCAATTTTTATATTTTTGTTTAATCACTGGTGAAAATACGAGTCCTATTTGGAAAAGTCATTTCCGGAGGAAAAAATAAGAGCATATAGATAATGATAAGGTTTCATATTTAGAAATAATTGATTGTGGTTCGATTAACTTCTGGGCTATATAATAATCTTTGTGGAAGTTGTTAAAAAATTTTCCAATACAATATAAATTTCACTGTAAAAATGTCCCAATTATGATGTCATTTAAAGTTGGTGAAAACTGGCCAAGGAGAAAATTTGTTTTACTGGGTGTTTAGTCAGGTGTCGCCTGGAGGCTTTCATTTTTCACCTTTCCTTATTGATAAAAAGATAAAATGATGTTTTTATCATTTATTTTAGTCCAGGGAAAATTTTGGAAAGAACAGGGAAAAAAAAAAAAAAAAGGAAAACACAGGGATTTGAAACTTTCAACTTGGTATTACACCTTGATAATATATATATATATATATAATATATAATATAATATAATTATATATATATATATATATATAATATTATTATATATAATATATATATATTATATTATATATATATAATATATATATTATATTAATTTATATATCATTATATATATATATATATTATATATATAATTATATAATTATATATATATATATATATATATATATATATTGGTATATTAAATATATATATAACTTTTTTTTTTTTTTTTACAGTTGTCACCACCCACTACGGGGCAGACCCTATTCAAAGGAGGAGTGTTACACCCTCAGACATTCGGAACTATACGCAAATTACGCAGATGAAGACAGACGCCAGGCTATGAAGTGGGGGAGATTAAATCCACAGGAAAACACAGAAGATGGAAGTGAATTCCACAGAACAGAGTGGTGGAGAAGAAGGAAGCCCCGACAGCGCAACTAGTCTGACGTTACCAATATAACCACAAAATCGTGTGCAGATACTAGCACCTCTTCTGTTACGAGGGCGACGTAAGGTGGGTGATTACGCGGGTTGTGATGTTGAAGTCCTCCTCCGAGCACTGCCAACTACTACCTATTATGGAAAAGAGATAAGCACCAACAATCGCGCCGCAAGACTGAGTGGTCAAGTGTGAACTGCGAACGTACTGGGACAATTTATAAGCCTTTTGGCCTTTGACTCGACCCTATCTAAACGAGCCGAGGTGAAACCAGCCCCCCAGATATATTGAGAGCAGATACTCCATTAACAAGAGGCGGATGAGGGCCCTTGTATAGCTTGAGCAAGCTGAGAAGAGGAAAAAAAAGTCTTGCGTCTAAACAGAACTCCAGTTTCTTTTGAGGCCGCCCTAGCAACCGTTTTGATGGGAGGTTTCCAAGACATTTTTTGTTATGTTTAAGGCAGGATGTATTTTATTGTCAACAGGAAGAGGACGAGGGAAACGTCGCACCGAAAGAAGATAGGGGAAAGTTGGAAGGACTTAGAGAAGAGGAGAGATTTGTAGAGAATTGATTTTTCTTAAAAAAGAATTGGAAATTTTCAGCAAGGATTCAGACGACCCCACCCTGGAAATTCTGATCCAGATCAGCAGAGAATAGGAATCGGACAAGATTTAAGACGAGAGGCCAATTTCTAGAGTCTAAAGAGGCAGCATTTGAAATGAGTTGAAGAATGAAGGGTCGGTCATCGGCATATGAGTGGATAGTTAGATGCTGCAGGTTATGAGAAGATTTCATTAATGAAAAGTAGGATTAAATGGAGATAAGACAGAACCCTGAGCAGGAACACACAATTAACAGCAAAAGAAGAAGAAGTCGCCCCGATCAACAACAGACCGATATTGAGCGATTATGAGTTAAGGGATTTATGAAAAATAAGTTTTAGTTCTGATATAATTAAACGATTTAGGGATGAATTCTTAGCCCTGGGGTCATCAGACAAAAGCAAAAGATTAGGGTTGAGTTACGAGAGGGTGGTTACTTCACGATGCAAAGATTAGAGATGCGAAGACCACGGATGTTGGTTGAAGTCAAATGAACAAGCCCCGCGCCTGCGCAATCCGCCATCATACAACGCACACCAACAGTCACAACAACCAAAAAAGGCAACAGACAGAAACAAAACACCAGGACCAAAACCCAAAGAAGAAACGAGGATAAAGTTATTCGAAGCAAAACCTAAATTTAAAACCGGAAATTTTAAAACGGCTAAAACATATATTTACAGTAAATATCTAAAATCTGAATAATCCAGAAAGTTCAGAAAGTTCAAAAACACTCGCACACTCTCACACTCTCAAAAAATTGATACAAAAAAAGAAAAAAAAAATACCATTGATCAACTAAAAAGTGGAAGCTAAAAACCTGTTAAATTATAATACGGATATTCCAATACGTAAACGCCAAACAAAAAAACTAAGTTTAAAAAGAATAGTCGAGGAAAAAAATAAAAATAAAAAACACGATAACTAATACTAGCTAAACTACGTATTGCTTTCAACTGCCCAATCCTAAAAACTAACTATGTATCTTAACATAAACTAAACAACAGCTTCAAAATTCAAAAATTAAAAAAAAAATAACTTATCTTTATAAGGTTACATCAGATTCTTCACATATAACCATAATAGTTAAAACCACTTAAAAACAGGGCATCACTTCATATACAAAAACACACTTAATTAAAAAAAAAATAACCCAAAACGACTCATAAACTACACACATTCCATTGGAGCTCCGATAAAACACAACCTGTCACTAACGCACATACTAAGCAACTACTGTATATATACATATATATATTATATATATATATTATATATATATATTATTATATATATATATATTTATACATATATATTTAATATAAATATATATATATATATATATCTATAGAGAGAAGAGAGAGAGAGAGAGAGAGAGAGAGAGAGAGAAGAAGAAATTTTTAAAATAGTTTTTTTCAATTAATCGTCTCGTCACAATAACAAAATCTTTCCTCTAATCGTCATCGGCTCAAAGAAGTGCAAAAGAGGCCCATCGCTTGTTCATTGATGAAATATATATATATATATATTACTATATATTATATAATATAATATATATATATAATATATATATATTATATATATTATACATATATCATCATATAATATATATATATATATATATATATATAAAATATATATAATATAAATATAAATATAAATATATATATGATAATAGTATATTAATATAATATATATATATATATATATATTTATTATATATCTAATATACTTATTATATATATATAACTATATATATATATATATATATATAAAATATAATTCCAAACATTCCATCGTGGCCGCGGCCGATGTTGTCGCACCGTACATCACCGACCGCTTCTTGCCGGTTACAAGGCCATCGATTTGATCGACCTCTTCATTCCACTACTCCCTGTTAACATTCTTACTCCTACTTTAGCACATCCACATACCTATCTTGCACTACTAACAAATGCTTCCTTTCATTTCACTCCCGTTTTATTCAGTTCCAACTTGTTCACACTTCAACGTGATTTCTGCGAACGCGCTACTAAATACTTATCCTTACTTACCTTAGGTTCACTTAACTTCTCACTCTTAGTTTCTACCCACCTCTATACTTAATCGCCTTGTTCCTCTCCATTTCCAAAGCCCCCACTAACTTAATTTTAATTAAAACAACATAAATGAACCGATAATCCGATAATTGATATATATATATATATATATATAATATAATATATATATATATATAATAATATATTATAATATATATTATATATATATATATATATATATATATATTATATATAATATATATTCGTATATACTATATTATATATATATATATATATATATATAGGAGAGAGTTGCATCATAGTTCAAACGTATAATATATTTTTCAGATATCATACTTTGGAGTATCAACATAGAATGCGCCCCACAATATCAAATCTCCTTGTCCCAACTATTTACGAGAACTTAAAAGATCATGAATCGGTTTTCTCGTATCCAAAAGTCAGAGGAGTGAAAAAAGATCTTTTTTTCATAGACCATAACGTTTATGAAAGCCCAGTAAGTACAATATATTTGTTTGCATATCCATTAGTAACGGTTGTGTAATTTTATGTGAAGCACCTTTGTAAAATAAATAATTTTAAAATTGGGTGTAAACTAAATTCCTTACCTAACTCATGGGTTAGCCATTTTGGATGTGTTCTTATTTTGTGGAATTTTTGGTATTTATTATATTAGTATCATCAACTTTGGTTATTATTTTATTTTTAAGTCAGGACAGAAAATTTAATTTAAGATTTTAATTTAAAAGATTCATTATTTAATTGTTTTATTAAGTACAATTATATCGTATTTTCATTTGTGGATAAATAATGTAATTTTGTTGCTTTCATAATAAAATATTTATTTCATAGCCTGTCCAAGAATTTCAAAGTTATGAGAATCCTCATGAAGCAATGTTTCTTTTGGCACTTTGCCGTCATCTTCTTTATCAAGATTACATAGCTGATGACATAACGATTTTAACACCTTACCTTGGACAATTTCGTCTTCTTAAAAAGGTATGAATATTATTTGTATTTAATGACTGGACTTTTCTACTTAATTCCCAATCTAAATTAAAACATTATGGAAAGCAGGATCAAGAACTTTTATCTTATTCTTAATCTCCTTTCCTATCAATCATTTCCCGAATATGATTCACCAGATTAAAAACAAATATTAACCCTGACGATTTCATTACTTAAATGAAAAGTTCGATCTAAAATTTTGTGGAGATGAGATGGGTCAAAAAGTGATTTATGGCCGTAAATTCCATAATATTTATCCAATTTGAGATGAGTCAAAATATGGCATTGGGGTAGCTCAAAAAGTTTTAATTTAAATATTTTCTGAGGAACTTACCGTTTGTCTTCTATTGGCACTCAGCGATATCACGTTTTCATAAAATGCTAAAGCAAGCTGAAGTGGCTTTTTGAACCGACACCAAAAGTGAAAAGAATGGTCAGAGTCGCCTTTCTTGGAAATTCTCCTACGATGAAATTTAGCTAACTCTCTATGCATGAATGCCAACTTATACCAGATATTTGCACGAAATTAAAACCTACTTTTGAAGATAACTTATTTAATTATCCCTTGATAGGAAATTTTCCAGAACATATAGTTGGGGAGACGGACTTTTTGGTATACCCACTCGTTTGGCGATGTTCATGAAAAAATATATATTTTTTCATGAACAGTCCTAAACAGTTGTTTAGTTAATAAATTTACAGCAAAAAAATCACTTTTTATCCCATTAATAATATATATATATATATATATATATATATATATATATATATATATATATATATATATATATATATAATTATAAATATATATATATATATATATATATATATATATATATATATATATATATATATATATAAGGTGGGATGGTTTAAACCACATAAAAAAACCAAGGATTTAAACCACATAAAAAAACCAATAGTTTAAACAAAAAAAACATGCATAAAATATTTAAAAATGTATTTATTAATAGTTTTCTTTAGCATGTTGATATGGTCACCCAAGATTTCAATCGAAGAGCAGCTGAAAGACAATAAAAATTTTCTTATGATTATATATATATATATATATATATATATATATATATATATATATATATATATATATATATATATATATATATATATATATATATATATATATATATATATATATATATATATATATATATATATTTTTAATAATAACAAGACAAAAAACGACAAACAACATCTCAACCGAACGGATAGCGAGGCGGAGGGTTTCTAAACCTCCCGTTAATAAGTTGGTGAAGCTCCAAGGTGATACTCTCGCCACCCGCTGCGGTTAACACTAGGGTTCGATCTGATATGGTATCGGACCACCTGTTGGCTATGACAGTGCCACCGGTCAACACACCGCTACAATCCTCGTTCTCCAAAGTCAAGAAACAATTAGTAGGAGGAAAAAACACGAAGTACAAGGTTATTAAAATGGGAAGAGAGCGGTAGAGGGGAATAATCCTAACGTTGCCGGGTATAGCAAGACGAAGGCAGCAAGAGGAAAAGAGAGAAAGGCTAACCTAAGAATATGGACAGAAATCAATCTTAATTAGGCAAGTAAAAGAATTCTCGCGAACGATGTTTTAATCAGGAATGCTTACACAATATTGGGCTACGCCCTTGGAAAATTCAATCGCTATTCGAAAAACGGGGGAAAAGGAGTGCCAGCCCCTACAAGTTGTGTCCCTCCCAGGCCACTCCCACCCTCTGCACGAGACAATAGGGGTGCTTTCCCGTTTCGTTTAAAGCAACACTCAATGATTTATTCTGGGAATACTAATGTCCACGGAAAAACCGCGGGATCGAGGAAAATGCACAGAAGAGCTGCAGGGGACTCAAGGAAAAGAGAAGCAGCCGATGATCAGAATAAAGCCAAAGGAAGCAAGTACTCGTTGCCACCTATGATAAAAGGGAAAGGCTTCATTAATTATTTAGTAACACAATAATCTACCTGCAGGGGAAAATCATTCATTAAAATTACATTATTTTCATAATAGCAATTCTTAATTCATCCTCCACTCCACATTTGGCCCCTACCTAAAGAAGTGGCACCGCTACTTCACTCTGAATATTAGTAATCCGCCTCACACACTATTTTGAAACACCTAAGGCCTGATTGTTCAATATTTTAATTTAATCAGACCTCCTGCAATTAGGGAAAAACAGAACCATTAGTCAAGGAAGCACAAGACCATAATAATAATAATGATAAAGCAATAATAATAATAATAATAATAATAATAATAACAATAACAATAATAATAATAACAATAACAATAACAATAACAATAATAATAATAATAATAATAATAATAATAATAATAATAATAATAATAATAATAATAATAATAATGCTCCTTTTTAGGGACTTAATTCCCTACATTACCCCCCCACAAGATAGACCCTACTATCTTCACACTATCACTACTCTCTCCGGCCCCCTCATTCACACCCACACAATCCGCGGAAAGCCCTATTGTCTCAAAATAAAACAAAATATGTACAATCTTACAAAAAATTTTTTTTTTTTTAGAGTAATATAGGGCCCTTTTTTTTTTTTTTTTTTTAGAGCTAATATGGTGCCCTATTTTTTTTTTTTTTTTTTTTTAACAACAAAATATTGAAACAAAACTTTACGGAAGTCAGATTCCTCCCTCCATATCATGCTTGTGCAGCACCATGTATTTCCTCCAGGATGGCATCAGTGGGTGACCCAGGGTAATCTCACCAACTCAACGTGAAAGCACTAGGCCACCCGGGAAGGACTGCGGTCATCAAATGGTCGACCCAGGGTAATCTCACCAAACTCCGAGTGAGAGCACTAGGCCACCCGGGAAAGACCCGATAATCCATTTTTCCTTTATGAAGTGAACCTGATTCTCTCCTTCATTCCTCCTGTTTGCG